>JAJEJO010004708.1:96570-178088 GCA_020662805.1 Glaucomys volans | reverse complement strand
CAGCTCGTCACTCCTTTACCTATATTAGCATAAAAATTATAGAAATTCTATCACAATCACATATATTTAAAATTAAATATTCAGGGGACTGGAGGTTTAGCTTAATGGTACAGTGGTTGCCTAACACACATGAAGCCCTTGGTTCTATCCTTGCCCTGCAAAAAAGAAAAAAAATTAATATTCAAAAAACTAAAAGAAGTTAATATGGACTACATGTGTTAACAGGATTATATTAATGTAAAATTTCTTTAATATTTTGGCTATAGTTTATATATACATAAGAATGTCCAAACATACTCATGTATATATAAAAAGATTAGGCAAATGTAACCAAATGTAAATAACTGATAGATCTACATGAAGGATATGCAGGTGTTGCTTGTACTGTTTTTGCAATTATCCTGTAGGTTTGGAATTTTTCAAAATAAAATATTGAGGGAATGACATATAAATAAATCTATTCATTTATAATTGTATATAAAGTTATTTATATATAGTAAAAATTATTTGTCATAAATGAATATACATCATTATATCATGTACAATACATATATATTTCAAACTGAAAACAGTGATTGTGGCTCTAAGTGGTAAAATTATGGGTGAATTTCTTCCTTCGTCCTACTTCTTTATATTTTAGATAATGTTTGTTTTAAAAAATTTTTTTTGACATGGCGCAGTGGTGCATGCCTGTGATCCCAACATCTGGGGAGGCCTGAGGGAGGAGGACTGGGAGTTCAAAGCCAGCCTAAGCAAAAGCGAGGCCCTAAGCAACTCAGTGAGGCCCTGTCTCTAAATAAAATACAAAACAGGGTTCAGGATGTGGCTCAGTGGTTGATTGTCCCTGAGTTCAATCCCGGTACAGCCCCCACCCCCCAATTTTTTTTAATGCCTGAGTACCTAGACTTCAGGAAGTTTAAATCTGAAAACAGGTTTTGAACTTAGTTGCACTGAGTGTGCTCAACACATTTTCATACCTGAAAAGGGGCACTATTTCTTTAATGTCCTTTAGTTTCTTAACTTCCTCATCTCGAACAGGTGCACATAGTGTCCCCATCATGCCAATAATGAATTCTGCCAGCTTAGAAATGTCTAGGGCCCCATTCTCTGCTTCCTGCTTTATCAGATCCAGATCCAAGACTTCTGTTATTTGGTTTCTCAGTCTAGTGTGACCAGGCAGCAAGAAAGATAAGAGCGTCTACAAGAGAACACAGTTAAGTTTAATTGAAATTTCTTAGACATATTTTTTTATTAAACATAAAAGAATTTATAACTATCTAAATTAAATAAAGGCTTACCAATGGCCACTGTAATGTTGTACACAGTTTAACCTCTTACTCAAAACTACCAAAAGAAACCTGCTCACATTATTCAGAGTAGATACTTAAACTTTGATTTCGGCTCTAAGCAGCCATCACCTGGATATAAGAAAAAACTGTTATGGTAGGAAACCACATTCATTAATGAATCTGTGAGCCAACTACCTATTCCAGCTTCCATGGATATACTTCTTTTTGATACTACAGTTAAAGGCACTGCAAAAAAAAAAAAAAAAAAAAAAAAAAAAAAACCTCCCACCTAAAGCCTTCTCTATCTCAAAAACTGTATCAATGTAATTTGAATGTGTCCAAACCTATTAAAAATGTATAGATAACTTATATTTTGTAAAATAACTTCTGTTGTCTTTAAATTACTCTGTTATTTTCAAAATGAACTTCTCCCCTGTTTACAAGAGTAATGCCTTCAGGTTATCTTTTAAAAAGGGCACTAAGCCAAAAATACTCAACCCACATTTCCACAAGTAGTTCAACTTCTTAATCCATCAATTTCTTTAAAGTCTCTGGCACAGTAACACAGAGACTGAATAAATACTCCCAAGTACAATTAGCTCTTCGTCTCACCTCTTTGATCTCTCCTACGAGTTTGATGGCGTGGTCATACGTGGGGGGGTCTTCACTCAGCTGGCAGCTCAAACAATCCCAAAAAGCTTTATGTACAATCTCCTTCACTTTCTTCTCCAAGCTGGAGATGGTGGGGTGGGGGAGAATCAAAATACAAAATATTTGAACTTCAAATAACTTTCAAAATCACAAATTCTATGGGTTCAGGGTAACAAATCTTTAAAATAACAATAAAGAAAAGACCTTGCAGATATAATTAATGACATAATTTATTTTTACATTTTCGTTTATTTATTTATTTATTTTGTAGTGTAAGGGATTGGACCCAGGGCCTCTTGCAAGCTAGGCAAGTACTATTCCGCTGACCTATTATATCCCAGCCCTTATTTTATTTTGAGACAGGGTCTAGCTAAATGACCCAGGCTGACCTCAAATTTGCAATTCTCCTGTCTCAACCTCCCAAGTAGATAGGATTATAGCCATGAACCATGGTGCCCAGCTAATATTATTTTTAGTTCATGATTTTTTTTCAATAAGTACCTCATTAGGAATAATAACTTCCAGCTAATCTAGTAGCCAACATTAGTCCAATTAATGGCATAAAACAGTACCATATAATAAAAAGACTATTGGAAAATTCAGAGGGATTTTTAGCTCTTCAACATTAGTCAGTTTCTCAAGGTACATAGAATTAAGCGGTTTAAGATAATTCAGCATGTAAGCAGGTAGTCGGGCTTTAGTCCCCAAAATACCCTATTGCCCATAATATATAGGACAACAGTTTAAGTACCAAACTGTAAGAACATATATATAATGACTCATTAAAACCAATTTGGACAATTCTTTTTCTCATCCCCCTGTGGTGCTAGGGATTGAAATGTGGGCTTCATGCATACTAAGTACACTCTACCAATGACCTACATCTCCAGCTCACCAATTCTTCATTTTCAATGTGAAAAAGCCCTATCTTTGCAAACATATAAGAAATATCCCTAAATTCATATTTAGAAGCCTCCTATCAGAGACCCAACAGCTCACCGACCCAGCAGCCATCGTGATTAACAGAATCCTAGTGTTTTACAGTATGACAGCAATGGACTCTCTCTAGGAAAATAATTCATGAAAGTGATCTAATAAGTCAATCATGGCAGTTCCACTTGTTTAGCCTGGTTTAAGCTTTCCCAGACTCATAGCTGGGGAAGCATGTGACCAAATCTTTTTTCTTTTTTCTTTTATTTTGGCACTGGGGATTAAACTCAGGGGCACTCCACCATTGAGCCACATCCCCAGCCCTATTTTTGTATTTTACTTAGAGACAGGGTCTCACTGAGTTGCTGAGGCTGGCTTTGAACTCACGATCCTCGTGCCTCAGCCTCCCATGCCACTGCCTCATGACTCCAAAGAATAATGTTCCTTCCTAACAAGAGAACCCTATCCCACCCAACCTTCTCCCTCTTGCCTGGAATGCTGGTGTGTAATGGGATGCTGATCCATCCTGAGACCATGAGGAACAGGTCAAGAGAATTACAGACATACCAATTCAGAGTATAAAATCAATGAACTGTTTTGAAACAAATTCCCTTGATTCTAAAACAAAATTGGTTTTGCATTTTAACACCTCTGAAATATGACTTTTCTTAAAATCAAAGGCATTTTTACAATTATAATGGACAGTGCTGCTTCTTATGACAATAAGGCACACCTTAAAATCAAGAGTTTTAGATTCAATAAAAAATGGTATGTGCCGGGCACTAGGGAGAGAATAACCCACCATCCTTGTCTTCATGGAGTTTACAATCTGGTGAAGAATGCAAGTAAACCAATAACCACAATGCAATGGGACCGTCACAAAGAAATGAAGGAACTGGTGCAACGAAAACCCAAGATGAGATGCTAAAGCCAACTGTAGGACGAAGCTGACATAAACGTTGTCACAGCTTTCAAGGCCCTTTATTTGCATTTTGAAGCATTAGTGGCCTTGAGATTCTCTTTCAACTCTAGTAATTCCTAATATGGGAATAATTTTTAGCAATAATGTACAAAAGGAAAATACATTTGAATATGTTGGCATCAACTAAAGGAACCATTTCCAATAGCGGGAAATGATAGTGTTCTGCTAAACAAGATAACTCAGTAACCACCTTACCTGCCTTCTGGTAATTCAACTGGTTTAATTCGAAAGTCTCTGTTCACTACAATTTCGTGGGCTAGAGCCATGTTGGTAACTCCTTTTGCCGTCTCTAGGAGTTCTTCTACTGTCACAAATCGAGGAGGACTAGCTGTAACAAAAACCCAGTGTGAGAGATTTGCTTCTCTTGACTAGAGTTTCTGTTAAAAGAAAGAAAAGGTTCTGGTGCCAGGCAATAATTTCAATTCTGTATCTTTTAAAATGTTCCAATATTTTCAAACAGCAATAGAGTTTTAGCTATTTTGCTTCATTTTTTCCTTTAACATAAAATTTTAGAAGCAGAGATCATGTACGATACTCAAAACATCTGGTACTCAAAACATCTGGTATTGGCCGGGCGTGGTGGCACACGCCTGTAATCTCAGCAACTCAGGAGGATCACGAGTTCAAAGTCAGCCTCAGCAACTTAGCGAGGCCCTAAGCAACTCAGTGAGACCCTGCCTCTAAATAAATACAAAATAGGGCTGGGGATGTGGCTCAGTGGCCCAGTGCCCCTGAGTTAAACCCCCGCCCCCCCCCCCCACAAAACAAACAAACAAACAAAAAAATCTGGTATTTACTAAGAGTGGTCAATGGAAAATCATTACAGTAAATTGATACTTAAAAATCCTTAATTTATAGATTTTCATTTTTCCAGAAAGCTAACGCCTTATGTTCTAATCCTGCTGCTTCCTGTCTTCCCTCAAAGGAAAAAAAAAAAAAAAGAAAGGCGATACCAGATATATCTTCTCTCTTATTTGCAGTGAATCTGGTGCTGTGGAACAAAGCCAGGGCCTCGTGCATGCTAGGCAAGTGCTCCACTACTGAGCTACACACCAACCCTTAAAATCTCTTTTGCTTCCAACAGCAGTTTACTTTTGCACTATTTCTAACAATGTGCCATGAAACATATTCCTCACAAATTAAAAGAGCATTGTCTTTCAGGTGCCTGGTACTATTTAAAACAACAACTACTACCCTGTACAGGACAGTAAGACAGAACATGAGAGCTCTGAAGCTTACCAACAAATAGACCAGAACATGTATGATACAAGAATTTTGTAGAATTCAGACCTGCTGAATCAAAAACTTTGAGTCTTCCAGTGGGACTCCATTTTGGATGGGATGTGTTATGTTGTATATACACATGTATAGACCAGTCTCAACTGAGTTTTATAAGCTTCAGAAAAGATGGTTGATAAAACCTTGATCTTTGTTAATTTATCTCAGCAAAAGCCCACTGTAACTCAAAAACAAAACAAAACTCTGAGACTGAGTCATCTTGATTTCTCCCTTTCCCACTGCCCTTGTTATCCAAATCCTACAGATTTCACATCTATATCAACTGCTGCAATATCCTCATAATTATTCTCCAGACAGCTATCTTGATAAAGGTTTGGATTTATCTTCCAGAAAGTTAGTTTTCAAGTCTCCCCAGCTGTTCTGCACCAAGGAACAAGGGGTCATTCTTACTCCTTAAAAGCCTGTGACAGGTGTTCTCAAACTTTAACTTATGCAGAATCAAAGGAAGGGCTTATGAAAAAAGACTCTGTACCCACTCTCAGGGTTTCTGATTTAGTGGTCTGGGACAGAGCTAGAGAACCTGCATTTCCAACAAGTCTCAGATTGATTCTGATGGTCCCAGAAACCAGTTTGAAAAGTGCTTGCTTAGAAGATGACATTACTTCTATGGAATGGTAATAAGATCTGGGCTTAAAAATCAGATAAGCAATGTTAGTGGTTTGCCCAGTTTTTAACAAATATAAAGTTCTTAGGTTAGTAAAAAGTTACTTTCCTTCTTTTAGTCTTTCCTTCTGCCCTTCCCCTCCCCCCCAAAAAGGAAGTGAATCTGAGAGTTAGTCATACTAAATCTGCTAAAAATCTTTATTTATTCACATAAACGGAAGTTGGGAAAATATTCAAAATTCCTCCTCAGCATTTCCAGAGAACATTAATAAGAATACAAAACAAACAATTGAAATTGCCTTCATGGGTATTAGTAAAATATATATCCAAAATCAAAGTCCAGATATCTCTTTTCAAGTCACAATCTTATTAAGATGTCAATTTTCCCCAAATCAATCTATTGATTAAACACATCCTGGTCAAAATTCCAGCAGGTTCTTTTGTTGAAATTGCTAAACTGGTTCTAAAATTTGTCTGAAAATGCAGAAGACCTAGAAAAGTCAAACCTACTTTGAAAAAAAGAGAATAAAATTGTAGGACTTAATTTCAAGGCTTACTATAAAACTACAATTACTTCAAAACAGTGTGTTTTTGGCACATAGATATATAGATGAATTAAACAAAGTAGAGAATCCAGAAAGACTGATAAACAGGAGTATACACGTACACACATATGTATATGCACATTAATATTCATAAATATATGTAATCATAAGGCAAGGATAGTTTTATAAATTAAATATTTTTAATGTTAAGTATTTTATTTTATTTTTAATATTTTTATTAGTTATTGATGAACCTTTATTTATTTATTTGTATGTGGTGCTGAGACTCGAACCCAGTGCTTCACACATGCTAGGCAAGCGCTTTACCACTGAGCCAAAACCCCAGTCCCTAAATATTTTAAATTAAATGTTTCTAGAACAATTGGATACCTAACATGCAAAACATGTCCGTTAATTCTTTCTTCCATGATAGCCAGGCATGGTGGCACATGCTTATAATCCCAGTGACCAGGGAAGCTGAGGCAGAAGGACCACAAGTTCAAAGCCAGTCTCAGTAACTTAGCGAGACCCTAAGAACCTTGGTGAGAACATATCCAAATAAAATATAAAGGGCTGGGGTGTAGATCAGTGGGAAAGCATCTCTGGGTTCAATTTTCAGTACCAAAAAGAAATCTTTCCTCCAGGATAAACAAAAACTAAAAATGAATTGTTAAGAGTTCAACAATAAGATTTCTAAAAGGGAGTACAGACAAAAATCTCTGTGACCTCTGATTAGTCAGATTTCTTAGGATACAAAAAGCTCAAACTATTAAAAAAATGGTAAAACTAGATTATCAAAACTTAACTTGTATACTGAAAAACTCTTTTTTTTTTTTTTGGAACCAGGGATTGAACTCAGGGACACTAGGCCACTGAGCCACATCCCCAGCCCTATTTTGTATTTTATTTAGAGACAGGGTCTCACTGAGTTGCTTAGGGCCTCGCTAAGTTGCTGAGGCTGGCTTTGAACTCGCGATCCTCCTGACTCAGCCTCCCAAGTTGCTTGGATTACAGGCATGCACCACCACGCCCAGCTGAAAAACTCCTAATGAAAAAAAAAAAAAAAAAAACAAGAAAAGAAAAACGCATGCCATAGAAGAGGAGAAAATATTTGTAAAACATATTCCTGACAAAGGATTTGTATGCGGAATATCATATAAAGAACTAACAACTTAGCCAGGCACGGTGGTGCACGCCTGTAATCCCGGTAAGCTGAGGCAGAAGGATTGAGAGTTCAAAGCCAGTCTCAGCAACTTAGTGAGGACTCAGTAACTCAGCAAGATCTTGTCTCTAAATAAAATATAGAAAAGGTCTGGGGATGTGACTCAGTGGTTAAGCACCCCTGGGTTCAATCCTTTATACCAAAAAAAAGAAAAACTTAATAATAAAAGATAAACAACCAATAAATCATGGGCAAAAGATTCAAACATTTCTCCAAAGATGATATACAAATGGCTAGTCAGCACATGAAAAGATACCTAGCATCATGAATATTAGGGAAATGCAAATTAAATTTATGGTGATATACCAATATATTAGAAAGGCCAAAATTAGAAAGATGACCAAGTATTGGCATAAAGTTAAAATATCTGGACTAATCATTCATGGGTGGGGAAATGTGAAATCAAACAGTCACTATGGGAATCAGTCTAGTGGTTTCTTATGAAGTAAAACATACACTTACCACATGACCCAGAAACTCCATTCCCAGGTATTTACCCAAGAAAACAGAAAACAAATGGCCACACAGACTTGTACTCAAATGTTAATGGGAACTTTATTAATAACAGCCAAAACCTGGAGCTAATCCAAAAGTCTATCAATTGCAAAATGGATAAACAAATTGTGTGTAACCATACCATGGAATACTACTCAGCAATAAAAAGGAATTGTTGCCAGATGTGATAGAACATGCTTGTAATCTCAGCAGCTCGGGAAGCTGAGGCAGGAGGCTCGAGAGTTCAAAGCCTGCTTCAGCAACTTAGAAAGGCAGTTAGCAACTCTTTGAGACAGTCTCTAAATAAAATATAAAAAAAGGGCTGGGGATGTGGCTCAGTGGTTAAGCACTCCTGGTTTCAATCCTCAGTACCAAAAAAAAAAAAAAAGAAAAGGAATTGTTGATATATACAAAAACACAGATGAATTACAAAATCATTATCCTTAGTGAAAATAGTCAGATATAAAAGACTACATTCACAATGATTCCATTTATATGATATCATACAAAGGGCAAGATGACAGTGACAGAAAACAGATAAGTGGCTGTCAAGCACAGGAGGTAAGGGGAAGACACTTGCTGCCAAGAGCATTAGAGAATTGTGGTAAGTGATGGAAATGTTCTAGCAGCTCATGATTGTGGTGGTAGTCACAAGTCATATAGACTTGAAATCGATGCATGCCATTATGTACAAATTATCCCTTAATAGGGCAAGTTTTAAAATTTGAAGACACTCAAATAGGGATCTGAGATCCTGAATATCAAATATATAAATACATATGTAGACATTTTATCTCAGATTACATATTTGAAATACATAGTTGAGATACACACACACTCACAGATTACTAATAAATTGCTTCAAGCTTGTATTTTCTGTTACCAATTATCAACAAATGGATCTCCTGCTGTGGGATTATCAACATCAAGCTTTAGGAGTTATCAAACTCCACTGAGTTCTTGCTTCCACTACCTCCACTCCACTGGCACTGGGGATTAAACCCAGGGCACTTTAATCACTAAGTTACACCCCCCACCCCCAGCCCTTTCAATTTTTTTCATTTATTTATTTATTTATTTATTTATTTATTTATTTATTTATTTATTTATTTTTTGGTACCAGGGATTAAACTCGGGGGCACTCAACCACTGAGCCACATCCCCAGTCCTACTTTGTATTTTATTTAGAGACAGAGTCTCACTGAGTTGCTTGGCACTTCGCTTTTGCTGAGGATGGCTTTGAACTCTTGATCCTCCTTGCCTCAGCCTCCTGAGTCACTGGGATTACAGTTTGAGGCCAGTCTCAGCAATTTAGCAAGACCCTTTCTAAAAATAAAAAAAGCTGGGGATATAGCTCAGTGGTAAAGCACCCCTAGGTTCAATTCCCAGTACGAAAAAAAAAAAAAAAAAAGTTGTACCTAATGGTGAGATTCATTGTTACATATTCATACATGCACACAATATAACAATATAATTTGACCAATATAATTCCTCAGTATTTCCCTTTTCCCTCCCCTTCTCTTCCCTCACAGACCTTTTCTTTTAATTTTTATTTTGAGACAGGGTCTTGCTAAGTTGTCCAGGCTGGCCCTGAACTTACAATCCTCCTATCTCAGCCTCCTGAGTAGCTAGGTTTATGTGCATGCACTATTGTACCCAGCAAACTTCATTAAGGTCTTATCTATTAAAGAGAAATTCAGAAATTTTCAGCAGGGCCTCAAAGTTCTTTCTTACCTTAATTGTGCAAACAAAGTCTTACATAAAATTTATGAAAACTTGCTGTTTTTCAACAAGTTCAGGCATCTGGGTAATAAGGAACACTGTTGGTGGACTACCTAGTCATAAAAAACACTGGAGGGGGCTGGTGCTGTAGCTCAGTGGTACAGCGCTTGCCTAGCATGTGCAAGGCACTGGGTTTGATTCTCAGCACTGCATATAAATAAATAAATAAATAAATAAATAAATAAATAAAATAAAGGTCCATCAACAACTAAAACAAATATTTAAAAAAAAAAAAAACCACAGTAGGGCTGGGTCAGTGGCTCAGTGGTAGAGTGCTTGCCTAGCATGTGTGAGGCACTGGGTTCAATACTCAGCACCATGTAAATAAAGGTATTGTGTCCATCTACAACTAAAAGAATACGTGTTAAAAAAAAAAAAAGAAAGAAAGAAAGAAACAAGCTAAAAAAAACAAAAAACAGTAGACAGAGTGAATCAGGAAGAAATTTGGCTTCCTCCAGACTGTTGATTATGACCTTAAAAAAGTCACTTAAATTTTCTAGGGTCATGGTTTTTCCATATGCAAAAAGAAGATAGACTAAAGGGTATTCTATGAAGATGAGAATCCTCCAAATTCTAGGCAGGTGTATTCTCAGTGTTTAGGGCACACTAGGGAGACAACAGCTGGCACCAAGAAGCAAACATTACACAACCAGAAGGAAAGTCTTCAGGAGCTGTGCAACTTAAAGACTACTTAAAAATAGGACTTATTAATGGAAGGTATCTGATCAAAAAAAGAGAAAAGCTATAATTCTAAGACATGATCAGGATGTGCTATAGATCTATATCTAGAGGAATAATTCACTGCATACAAATGACAAGAATTTGGGAATTCCGTGGGGCTTTTTTATTTGTTTTGTTGTTGCGGTGCTGGGGATTGAACCCAGGGCCTTGTGCTTACGAGGCAAACACTCTACCAATTGAGCTATATCCCCAGCCTGGCTGTGTTACTTTTTGAGAGTTCTCAAATTTATCAATTTCATAAAGAAAGACTTATAAAGATGCAATGTGGTAGAAACACAGCTTCATTTCAACTTGTGGAGAGAATATGATTTATAGTAAGAGCCAGGTAAAATGGTCAGGTTACACGTATCTTACTATGGTGTTAATTTTATTATATAGCATAAAGCTAAAACTGTTGCTAAATTCTGTTATATCCTTTGAACACTGATACCTTGTCAGAGAAATGGGAAAACATATATATACATATATACACATATATATACATATATACACGTATATATACATTTTTTTTTTTTTTTTTTTTGCGGTGCTGGGGATTGAACCCAGGGCCTTGTGTTTGCAAGGCAGGCACTCTACCAACTGAGTTATATCCCCAGCCCGGAAAAACGTATTTTAAGTTACACATGCCCTCTTGGAAGTTAGCAAACTCCAAAATAAAAGGAAGTTCTGATTTGGAATGGTTGTACTCCCTACTTTACTAAGGTGTCCTGGAATCTGAAACGTCTACACACTCTAAAGAGACGCTGTTAATCACATAAACAGATGGACACATATGGAGGGCAGATGGTGAATCCTACCCAAACAGTATGAAAAAGCAAGGGCAAAGGTTATCCATAGCACTTATTACACTGGATAGAAATGGTTGGTTTGTTTTCCTCACAAGACTGAAGGTTCCACCAAGCCAGACACCTCTTGTTTACTGCCTTGTTCACTGCTGGATCCCTAATACAAAGTATGCACTCAATAAATACTTGGGGTTTTTTTATATAAAGACACCATAATTCTTCAAAGTCTATCATGAGTTTTAAAAAGGCAAAAACTCATATGAATATTTAAAAACAAATCCCACCATTATGTACAATGATAATGCACCAATAAAAAATGTAGGAAAAAAATGTGACCAATCCATTTTTATGGAGTATAAAAAAATAGGTAAAAACACCGTGTTGCCGGGCGTGGTGGCGCACGCCTGTAATCCAAGCGACTTGGAGGCTGAGTCAGGAGGATCGCGAGTTCAAAGCCAGCCTCAGCAACTCAGAGAGGCCCTAAGCAACTCAGTGAGACCCTGTCTCTAAATAAAATACAAAATAGGGCTGGGGATGTGCCTCAGTGGCCAAGTGTCCCGGAGTTAAATCCCTGGTTTAAAAAAAAAAAAAAAAAAAAAAAAAAAAAAAACACAGTGTCAAAAACTCACTCATCTAATGATGATTGGGATCTACTAATTTAAACCATTAATTAAACTTCACTCTAATTAGCAAATTAAGTTTAATAGTTAAAATCATAATTAGTAAACTGGGATCTACTAATTAAACTCTGACTTAATTTAATAAATCAGACTAATTGCTTAATAAGCAAAATTATTCTCATCTGTCAAGAGTCTGTGCCAGATTGATTTCAGGACCCCCCTCAGATTCTAAAATCTGCAGATGCTTAAATATCATATTCTCCCATATACTTCAAATCAACTCTAGATGATGTAATGCTATGCAAATAGCTGTTGTATTGTTTGTTTGTTTGTTTGTTTTGGCAGTGCTGGGGTTTGAACCCAGGGCTTTGTACTTGCGTGGCAGGCACTCTACCAACTGAGCTATATCCCTGGCCCTGTTGTATTGTTTAGGGAGTAAGAAAGCCTGTATGTGTTCAGTAAAACCACAGTTTTTTTTTGTAGTATTTCCAATTCATACTTGCTTATGGAATACATGGATATGGAACCCATAAATACAGCGAGCCAACTACTAAATGGGAATTATTAACTGGAATAATAACTGATGTTTGTCATCAAAACGAATACGACATCACTTATTGGCCTTTATGTAATTAAATGCTAGAGTCGAAGGTGCTTAGTGAGCAGAGAACTAAAGTAAATAGAGGTGGAGGGTCTTAGAAAAAACAATTAGACTTGACTGGCTCCTTACCCTAAGGATCTTTTAATTTCTTTGAATTATTTGTACCACTGTGAATTTTTGAAAATATATATCCTGGGTACTGAACCCAGGGGCACTTTACCAATAATTAATTTATTTTTGAGACAGAGTCTCACTAAGTTACCAAGGATCTTGCTAAATTGCTAAGGCTGGCTTTGAACCTGCAATCCTCCTGCCTCCCAAAATGTTGGGATTACAGGCATGTACCACCATACCTGGCTTACTCTAAGGATCTTTATGTGTGAAGGACAAATCATCTTTTAGATTAAAATCATCATCTCAGTTTAGCCAGCCCTTTTTCCTTTTTCAGTATTCTCTATCAGTTTCCAATAGCAATTCTACCCTTAAAATATTTCTATGCTATAATTTGTGAAAATTGACACTTTTGTGAATTGTTTTAATTTGCAAAATTCCAAATGTGATTATTAGTGATACTATAAATCCAGCAGCTACATTTACATCTTTGGGGACATATTTGAATAATTTAATATTTTGTATACTCATTTATACTTTATGTGGACAATGATGCCTCCTTATCTAGTCCACAAATCATGGACCTCAGCCTTGCCTTTGGGACTCATTACCTCATTACCTCATTACCTATCTGTTACTACAAGGTGTAAAAACCCAGAAGCCAAAAGGAACATCTGAGAAAACTGACTTAGAAACTCGTTTTAGTACATACCTTTGCGTTAGTCCATTTGCCACTGCTATATGTGAGGTTGGATACTTTCTAAAGAAAAGAGGTTTGTTTAGCTCACAGTGTTTGTATCCAAGAGCATGGCATCTGTTCTGCCCTGGTAAGGGCCTCAGAGTGGATGGCATCACAATAGCAGGAGTGTATGGGGAAAGGATTACATGGTGAGACAGGAAGTCAACATAGGATTCAGCAGCCAGTCTTGCTGTTTTGTAACAATCCACTCTCTCAGTAACTAACCAGGATCCCATAAGAACTACATTAATCTTTTCCAAGGGCAGCACCCCCTATGACCTAACCACTTCCCACTGGACTGCAAGTCCTATAAAGGTTTCACTACCTCGAGATCAGTACATGGTGACCAATCCTTCAGAATATGAACCCCTGTGGGGCAAACCATATGCAACCACAGCAGACTTTTAGGAGAATTTTTTTTGGTACTTGGGGTTGAACCCAGGGTAACTTTACCACTGAGCTACATTCCCAATCTCTTATTTTTTATTTTGAGACAGGGTTTCGATAACTTGCTTAGGTTCCTGCTAAGGTGCTGATGCTGGTCTCGAACTTGTGACCCTTCTACCTTAGCCTCCCAAATAGCTGGGATTACAGGCATATACTACCACACCTAGCTCTACGAAAATTTAATGAAAGTTTCCATGACCTTCTTCCTAGAAAAATGTACATGTACATAAATATTAATGTACATTTCTGAATGTTCCTGGATCCTCTAAAACTTGAACACAGTTCCTAGGATAAGTACTCTTGCCTTTGGGACATAACCTACACACGATTTCAAATAACATGGACTTGTCTGAGATTGACATTAATCTGGAATTGGAACATGAGACTGACAGAATGCGAAAGGCAAGGTTATTAATCAAAGAATCACTGAAGATATAAATCAAAATTCTCTTTTATCAGAAACTATACATAATAAAACCATCATGTTAGTCATATACATCCTTTGTTAGTCAGATTTCCCTTACTGCAACAAAAACCTAGATAAATCAGCTTCAAAAGAGAAAATGTTTATTTTGGCTCACAGGTTTAGAAGTTCCAGTTCAAGATTAGGTGGATCTAGGCCTTTAGGTCTTTGGTAAGGCAGTACATCATGGAGGGGAAGATGTGGAACAAAGATGTTCAGTCAGGAAGCAAGAGGGAGGAAGAAAAAGGAACTAGGATCCCAATACTTATTTCATGAACACACCCCCAATGACCTAACTTGCTCCATAAGGCTCCACCTCTAAAAGGTTCCACCATTTCCCAAGAGTACCACAGATTGGGGACCAAGCCTTTAACACATGGAGGACATTTAGATCCAAACTGCAGTACCTCCACGTTACAACAATCAATCCTGGCACCATGAAATGTAACCAATGACATAATATTTGCAGCAGCAGTAGTAACAATTACTAATGTTCACTGAGCATTTATTATGCGCCAAGCACCATTTTAAATATGAATTCATTTAATCTTTATAACCACCCTAAGAAACAGGTACATTTCCCTCACTTAAAAGATAGGAAGAGCCGGGCGTGGTGGCGCACGCCTGTAATCCAAGTGACTTGGGAGGCTGAGTCAGGAGGATCACAAGTTCAAAGCCAGCCTCAGCAACTTAGCAAGGCCCTAAGCAACTCAGTGAGACCCTGTCTCTAAATAAAATACAAAATAGGGCTGGGGATGTGACACAGTGGCCGAGTGTCCCTGAGTTCAATCCCTGGTTCCAAAAAAAAAAAAAAGATAGGAAGAAGAAACTTATTCTGACTATACATGTTGGCGACAAGGCCTATCACATGCACCATGGATTATGCTATTGGTAGCATGTTTCCCTAGACACAATTTGGCATAGGAGTTTATCAAATCTATGTGATAGTTAATCCCAGAGACTCAGAAGGCTGAAACAGGCCAGGCGCAGAGACATACCCTTGTATTTCCAGAGGTTTGGGAGGCTGAGGCAGGAAGATCAAATTTGAGGCTAGCCTCAGCAGCTTAGGGAGATGTGTCTCAAAGAGAAAAAATGGTGGGGGGTGCAGGTGGGGCCGGGGGATGTAGCTCAATGGTTAAGTGCCCCTAGGTTCAATCCCCAGTACCAAAACACAAAAGAAGGCTGAGGCAGAAGGATTGCAAGTTCAAAAAGTTTGCCTTGGCAACTTAGCAAAACCCTCTCAAAAAATAAAAAGGACTGGAGATGTAGCTCAGTGGTAAAGCTCCCCTGGGTTTAATCTCAGATATCAATAAATACATTAATAAGGTTTGGGGATATAGTTTGGTAGCAGAACATCCCTGGGTTCAATCCCCAATATTAAAAATAAATAAATAAATAAATAAACAAACAAAAATAATTTTAAAATGGGGTCCATAATGTTTTCTATAAGAATACAATGTTGACTAATAAATTACCTGGGAAGGCCTTTGATCATTTTAGAAGAAACAATCTTGAAACCTCAAAATGTCTGCACTTCTTCCAAATATGTAGAATTACCGATCATTTACATTTTAAAGAGATAACATCAACACCGACATTCTTAGACTATGACCACTCCCTCTTAAAACTTTCATTTTTGGATGCACTTCTAAAGCTTATGTATTCTTAATAAAAGACATGAGTTGGGGCAACTGCTGGCAATACACGCAGACATTGCTACCTTTCATGTATGAGGTTTGCTCCCTGCCAGGGATCTGAAATGACTTCACACTCACTCAGCAGACTGAGTCCCCTCAACCTCATGGGAACTAAACCCCCAGGCAGTGAATTTAGGGTGTGGTGAACTCACTCACATTTTTTTAAAAACCTACACAAGTATAGTCCTGGCTGAAATCAACCTCAGACTTTTGAAACACTTTTTTAATGAAAGCTATAATTTACACTCCACCCTTCTGTTTCTCAGAGCACTTCAGAGAAATCAGAATGCTACTGAGGCTAGACAGAGACAGAAATACTTGGGAAATTATTCTAAAATTTTAATTTCTCATGCAACTGAAAACCCACAACTAGGCGGCCAGCTGGGAAAATGTTGCTACCCATAAGTGGTAGTTAATGTTATCATATTAGAACTTTTTGCTCAGGGCCACACACACAAGGAAGCCTAATAAAAATACCATCTGAAAACAATAAGAATATTGCTTCTTCTAACCAAAGTCAAATTTGCTTACAGTGAGGTCTTTGTACTTTTTGGGGGTTAGAAGAGTCCGACTTTATTTTTTTCTGTAAAGCTTCATCAGAACATTCCACAGCACCTCCCAGGCCTTTCTCAGATTCATTTGATTTTGATTTTCCTGCTTCATTTATATGAGACTTGTCAAGGTTTTCAGACATTCTCAATTAAGTTTATTCACTTTCCTAGGAAAGAAAAAAAAAATGAGTCAAATGTATTCTAACTCTGTTACTACCAGTGTGACCCTAGGCAAATAATTAATCTTTTTGGTCAGTTTTCTGGTTTGTAAAATAAACAGGTTTGCTAAGATCTTATCTAGCTACAATACTCGACTTCAATGATTAAACAGATTCTTATGACACTTGTAATTTATCAGATTTATGGACCTCAGAGAACAATAAGTTCTGAGTAACATCACATATCACAAAAATATAGTGCCTTAAACTAACAGAAGACAACACAAGAAATTGTCTACTTCTGTTTTAATCAAAGAGAATAATTGAGTCTTAAATTCTTTACTTAATCCTGTAAGTGGAGAGGAAAACTACTTGGAAACAATGCTTCTAATCAGGTTTGAGAGTGAATACACTGGACTGAGGAGTTGGTTCCCTAATTCCATCATGTGAATCAAAACACCTGGGGACTACAAAGGTACAGTAGACTCTTTTGAAGTATTTAAGAGAAATGTAGAGCAAATATTTTTAATAATGCACAATCAACAGAAAAAGATCATGAGTAAAGAAGGAAGTTGCAAACAATCATTAAAGTATGTGGTTGGATGGGGTTTTCATTTTATTAGTTGCTGATCAGAATAGGAATATCACTTGACACTCTGGTTTGGACCAGTTAATAAGTCCAATTGCATCTAAGTCCCCCACCCCTTTCTCTATTCCTTCAGTGTTTCCAATTAAGGGAAAAGAAAGACAAAATGTTTTCTGTATTTACAATTCTGAAAATAATAAACATTTTTACATTAGCACTTAAAGATCACAAAACATTGTCAGAAACACTAATTAGATTGTACTACACACCTGGAAGGTAATCAAGGGATCAAAAGAAATGGGACTGCTTTAGGGAGGTTTGGCATACTCTCTTCTGCCCATTAGAGAGAACAATCACTTGATAGAATTACCTGAAATTTCAGAGACCTCCATTAAACAGGATGAAGTTACTGGAACTGAAAATTTCAGGCCTGTGATATTAATATGCATGTTTAAAAAAATGGATTTCCTCTTTTGCAATCCAACTTCACCTTTCAACACCCATTTCCTCACTGTCCTAAATCCTATTAGGGTCTGGAAATGCTCCACAGGATGATATTACCAAGATACTGTATGAGACAAGACAAAAACATTTCTAATTTTATCCTCTTCACATGATGAGAAAGTGTCCAGAAAAGATGAAGTAATTCATTCTGTACAGTGAAAAAGAAAAGCAAGATTCCTAAGCCTTTGATGCCCAGTAAACTAACCCCACCCACCTTTTCAGATGCATCAAGTCCTAGCTCCTCTCAGGACAGTATTTGCACAGTTCCCAGAAATGCCACAGGGCTGATTGCTAGACATCAGGCATTCATTACTACCTTAAATTCGATTCAAAATATGCTTATTTAAAAAGGAAGAAAGGGATGAAAATACACAGACCAGAGGAGACAGAACTGCTTTACAGAGAACCATAATGCAACTCAAGTCTTAGTGGTATTGTGAAAATTGCTGTTAAGGAAAGCAAAGGGAGAAACTGAGTCCTTCCCAGAAGAGATGACATTTGAACTGATGTTTGAAAGTAGAATTTAACCCAGTTACAAAATGTCTGGAGACAGAAGAGATAAAGGAGGGCCATTTCACTTAAAGGGCAGAAGCCACGGCACACGAAAATAAGTACAGTGGCAGGTGGAGAAGAAGGAAGATGGGTGGGGCCATATGGTCCAAGTTTTAAGTTTTTATTAAAAACCAAGAACGAACTCTTCACCTAGATTTTGAACTTAAGAGCCAGAAACACCATATTCCCCACATATGTTCCATACATACAATCCCCAAACAGATAGCCCGCCAGGTATCTGACGACACAGAAATGAATCCCTGTGTCATCTTTGTGATGTCAGTGCATTTGGGAAGGCGGGGTGTTGGTCTCAGACGTACCTGGGGTCCAATTCTGGCTTCTCACTAGTAGCGTGACTCGGGTTTCGTCCTCTGGAAAATGGAGCTACATACCCCCTAGGATTTGGGGGAACATTAAACGGGGATTGTGCCCAGCAGACAGGCACACAAGCTTTCCAAATGGTAACTATCTTTAAAGGGCTACAGGGTGCCGCCAGGAGCCATTTAATTGCTCTCAGTGCGCTCATTCATTCAAAGACCATCAGCCTCTACTGCGCCTACAAAGGAAACCGAGGGTAGGAGGCTCCTCGCAGCGGCCGCCAAGACTCGCATCTGTCGGAGCTGCACGCGGGCCGCCGCCGGACCCCAGGGCCCCCCGCCCCGGCAGAAACGGTAAAAGGGGGGGCTCTCTACGGGCGCGGGGGTCGCTCCCTCCGGCGCTCAGCGCCGCTCTCTCGCCGCGTCCGGATTCCGTTGTAAACAGCTGTTCGGGTGGAGGGAGTGGCAGGGCCGGGAGCCAGCGACCGGAGCGCAGCGGGGCGCGCCGGCGGGCGGCCTCCAGGGTGGGCCTCGCCGGCCCGCGGCCCCTGCCTCTTCCTCCCCTCCACCCATCACCAGGCCCCGACCCGACAGGAGAAGGCGAAGAAATGCCTGTGCTTTCGACCTCGCGCCTCCAGTGAGGGCCCCGCCAGCCTCCGCGCCCGCTCCCCTCACCTGCCGCGGAGTCGGCGTTCTCCCTCCTGCCGCTCCCGCCGCGAATCAGGCGGGGCGGGCGCCGCGGAGGAGGCGGGAGCAATGCGCGGCCAGCAGGGGCGGTTCAGCCTCTGCCCCTCCGAGGCCGCATCCCTCACCACGACGCTAGTGGTCCTCCCTGTGCCTCGGGTGGGCAGCGGCCAGATCAGCAGCACCCCGGAGTGTGGAAGGGGGAGGTTGCTTTTAGCCGAGAGACGCCTTCTCGACGCAGGGCGGCGCCATATTTTCGTACGGAGAGTTGAGTGACTCGCTCCAGCTCGCCGAAGGGGCTCGACACACCGGGTAGCGCCATATTTTGGTACGGGGAGGCGTGCCGGGTGCCTGCCTAGGGTTTCCAGTGGGCGGTGCTCGGAACCAGGAGGTGCCTGCCCCACTCAGGGAGGCGCCATGTTTCCGTACGGAAAGGCGGAGGAGCGGCCGGGTGCTGGGCGAGGAGCGCCGGGAGAGAAGACTGAGGCGGCGGCGTGGAGTCAGTCAGAAGGAAAAGAATACTTAGGGCCAGTCGCATTTAAAACCTTCCCCGCCCGGACTGTGCAACTTAAATATTACGTCTTTGTAGCTAAATGAAATTTATTCCCCTTCCCTTATTTTGGCTACTAAAAAGCCACGCCCACCACCTAGACAGCAGTCTCAAAGGCTCGGACTCGGTTTGGTTTTTGAGTCATTACTTCGGCGGGCTGCTGCACGTTGTCCGTAGGAAATTCAAGACTTCTGGAGAGACCGAAGGCAGAGGACAAACAGCGCTCCTGAGTGCTCAGCTCCGTGCAGATCCTGCAGAAGCACGGGGAGCGCTGAGAGCGTTTTTAGGTCCTGCCCAGAAAAGAACGTTTCCCTGATGTACCATGTTAACACAAGCCCATTTTGGAGCATTGTCTCCCTCGGTTCCAGGTAGTGGGCCTGTGACTGTAGTGGTGCTGGACTGACTACACGAGTTGCTGCTCCAAGATAACTCTGCTTTCATCAGCCTGCAGCAGTAAAATAGCATACTGCATGAATAGAAATATTTATGGTGCTTAATCTTAAAATATAAAAGGTATGTGACATTTATTTGGTACTGGGGACTGAACTGAGGGGCACTTTACTATTGAGCTAGCTACATCCCCAGGCCCCCCCCCCTTTTTTTTAATGAGACAAGGTCTTAACTAAATTGTTGAGGGTCTCCCTAAGTTATTGGCTGACCTCGAATTTGTGACCCTCGGGCCTCGACCTCCGGAATCACTAGGATTACGGGCATGTACCAACACACCACTGAAGCATATGACTACTGTTGATTTGTTTAAAAAAATAAAAACTTTAAAATTGGGCATAAATGATAAATGCCTTAAGTCTCCTACCTGTATTTCAAGGCGTTGTAACTCGAAAAAGTATTGATGGCTAAGTGCAATACAACGCCCTGAAACCATTTACCGACTAGCACATTTCCCCTTTTAAAAAAATGAGTTCTCAGATGAAGATTCCCTTTAGGAGAGTGAAAAAAAAATCTTAAAATATTAAGCAGAAACTGTTAAGATTCACAAAGAAAACATTAATGTTCTTCAACCCTATGGTTAGCATATGGAGGGAGAGGGGCTTCCCTAACTATCCCCTAAAAACTCTGGAGGTGATGCCAGGCAAGAAGTATTAAAAGTTTCCTGGGTAATTCTGACATGTGGCCAGGCTAGAACCAACTCCACCCATCAAGTGTCCCCTACCTTCCTTGAAAGGTTAATAAAACCAAGTTTCACTTCGAGAGAAGCAATGTGATTTCATTCGGAATGATTTTGATGTATTCTGGACTGACTCCTTTACATACACTGACAGTCATTCCAGTTGACTCTTTGGCTGCAAGGACTTGGAAACAAACTACCACTAGGCAAAGGGAGTTCACTGCAAGATATCTAGGAATTGGGAGGAGAAAGGTGGCAGCAGCTGCTCTGTCACCACCCTGGAACACACAGACTTTTCATCACATATCTGCTTCAGGCTGCCTCCTAATTTAGGTTTACCTGTATAGAATAACTGGCCGAGCTGATGTCTGTGCAGTCAGTCTCATTAGCTTATAGGGAGGCTACCCTTGAATGAGGTGATCAGCTCTGTTGTACTCTGCTAGGGTGACAGTGGCTCACAGTCACCCAGGCATCAGGTGCATACTTGGACCTGGGTCTCCAGGAAGGCAGCAAAAATAAATGAATGAGGGCATACACCTGACAGTAACTTATGGTTCCAGTAACCCAGGAGGGTTGTCCAAGCATTCAGGGTAGCATTGGACCTGCTGGGCCTTTGACAATGCTTGCAGTAAACACAAATTTTTTAGAATTTTTTTTCTAGTCTTATCAGTTTTGAGGGAAACTTATTTTAATAGTATGTTTTCCATGCAATTATTCTCTTAAAACGTTGCTTCTTTTAGCAGCATAAACATCATCAACCAATTAGTTCTGCCTTCCCCTGAAGGTGTTAGTTTGGTTGCCAAATAATTATGCTCTTTATGTGCAAAGTAAAGATTGAAAGTCAGATAGCACACAGTTCTGCCAACAATATTAGTCTCAGCAGTTTCAGTAGCTTGTTTATGAAAACTTCCTCGTGCTTAAGTCATGAACTATCTTTTCTCTTTCACCTAATTGTAAAGAAAGCTGCTTCCCCACCTTCTTACCTTTGCAAGAAAAGCTGACTTTCCCTGCTTTATTAGAATTGGTATCATAGATTACATATATTGTGGATATCAGTCCTCAACCTTTCTTTTGAAGACTAGTCAGTATCAGTTACATCAGAAAATGAAAGATCATTACTGTAATGCCAGAATATTGTGCATCATTTAAGTGTTCCCAGCCTCTCATTGAAAGTCTGAGTTAAAATATAAAATCCAGCCTCATAATAAACTAAAAGGTTAAAATAAGGATGAACAATTTCAATTTGTAGTGTAATTTTATTTCAAATTGTGCTGTATTGCCTCCTTATCAAATACATTGTGACAGTTGCTCCAAAATAATCATGAACTTGTTTAAAAAGTTGTTAAAAACTTTAGCTCTAGTGACCAATTTATAAGAAATATAGGACACAAAGGGACATGATAAGGGACAGGCTAAGCTTGCAACAAGCAAAATCCAGATTGTGAGAAACTCGAGGACAAATGATTAGGTTTATTCAATAGCAGAGACAGACAAAAGAGGATGGATGCAGGGAGAACTGAAAAAGAGCAACTTACGAAGCAAATTATGGATGTTGTTTCACTATTTGAATAAACTGTCAAAATCATTTGAGTTCAGAAAATTTGAGCATTTACTGCATACTTGATAACAAAAATTTTAAGTTTATGGGGCTGGGGTTGTGGCTCAGTGGTAGAGCGCATGCCTAGCACACGTGAGGCACTGGGTTCAACCTCAGCACTGCATAATAAAAAGGTATTTAAAAAATTATAAGTTTGAGTGATAATGATATTGTTATTTTTTAATGTCCTTATTTTTTGGCCATAGTTACTGAAATTTTATACAGGAAGTGAGATAGTGTCTGAAATTTGCTGGGGAAATGGGTGGGGATATAACAAGGTTGGCCACAAGTTGACAATGGTAGATATTGGTTGATGGGTACATGGGCAAGTTCATTATTCCATTTTCGCCACTCTCCTGTGATTGAAATCTCCCATAATAAGTTTAAAAAGTTGAAGTTTTCAGAAATATTAGGATGCTCCAATTTTTTTTACTTGTCTACAATTTATTGGTAATAAGCAAATACATTTTATCATAGACTGCTTCTTCTATCTTGCCTCTTTAAGGAGTATCGTTCAAAATACAAGTCACACTAATCTATTAATATGTAATTATAGGGCTGGGGTGCCTCAGTGGTAGAGCGCTTGCCCAGCATGCATGAGGCACTGGGTTTGAACCCCAGCACCACATAAAAATAAAAACAAATAAAATAAAGGTATTGTGTTCATCTACAACTAAAAAAAAAAATTTAATTTTAAAAATTTGTAATTACAGACTTTAAGTACATTCTTACATAAAAACTGTCATATCATCTAAATCCCTATGATGGGGACTGGGCAATAACTATAAATCAACTCACCTAAGGAATGTAACTTGGCTGGGGTTGCAGCTCAGTGGTAGCTTGCCTAGCACATGTGAAGTACTGGGTTCAATCCTCAGTACCACATAAAAATAAAGGTATTGTGTCCATCTACAACTAAAAACATACTATAAAAAAAAAAAAGAAATGCCATTACTTACAGCACTACCCCACCTGACCAATAACTTAGTTTTTGACACATAAGGTTATAAAAAAAATTTTATTAAGTACAGTTTCATATAGAAATCTCGAGTTTACAAATATGATTGGATCTTTAAGATACAAAATCTATTCTTAAAATATGTAACATATATTAGAAACTCAGTCTCCAAAATACTCAATAAAGATGTTTGGATGACACTTATAGAACTGACCTAACAATTTCTTCTTCTCTTTGGCAGACAGTTTTGAATCTTCATCAATAGTTTTTAGTAAATTCAGCAGCTCATCTTTGGTTGTCTTCTGTGTACTTCTGGAATAGTCACTTTGATCAATTCTCTGGCAATAAATATACCCTTAAGGTTTTAAAAAAAAGAAGTTTAGTTAATGACTCTATTCCTCAGATTTAACTAGAAAAATCAAACAATATTTTCATATTCATGCTTTTCTTCCCCAGTTTGTAAAATGCACTGAAGAAGATGAACACTGTCAACTAATTCTGGGCAAGTGGCTTTTTGACACAGGAGGCTCTCGTACTCCAAGGAGAATGTTTAGAATTTAGCTGATATGAACTACTTACAGCAAAATAGTTTCAAATAAATACAAAGCATTTGTCTCCAAGAGACTGTAAAAATAATATCACTTGGATTACCTGTATCTTTATTTGGATCTCTTCCCTTCTGTATGGCCATAAGTTTAACACTAACAATTTTATGTAACGTTCCAGGAATCTTAAAAAGAAGGGACACAGAATATTATTCAAAAGTTACTTAGCTATACATAAGTAATCTATTACAAATAAGCTCAATTTCATTACTGTCAGTTTTACCTTAAAAACATCTTTTTGGTGATCCATTAAAAAGAGTACCAGAAGATCAGTTTTGCCTTTGGACAAATTTTTATTGTCAACAATAGCCTTTGAGAATATCCTTTTCACAACCATTCGATTGTCACTCTATAAAAATAAAACACACCCTGTAATTACATATTTAAAAAACTAATATTAAGGGAATATTAACTAATAATAGCTATTATCCACTTCAGCATACTTGATGCTGAAGATGGAATAATCTGACATATGGGTCTTATAAATATTAAGGATACTGAATACAATTAACAATTAGACAAAAGACTTACTTCTTTCTGTAATTTAAATTCGGAAGGATGTGCTGCAACAGCCATGAAATACAGTAGCCTTCTAAATTCTTCTCTATTTTGGGAATCCAAAAGTTTCAGAAAGAGCTGAGTAGCTTCCAATGCTATTTCGGTCTTCCCATTTACTTTAGGAAAATGGAAATAACACTGCTTTTAATTGACTAAATATGACTATATTAAAGGAACAAAATTCAAGTTACGGTATTAGCTAAGTAGAACACTTATTCAAAATTACTTCCGAAAGCAACAAGACTGGGAATTAAAATGAATGAACAATACCATAAAGGAAGCTCGACCTCAAATTCACAACTAATACTTTAAGTCCCCGTCATATAATCTAGGGCATTAAATCTAACTCCTGACTATGTACACAAATTCCCAGCATGTTTTTCATTAATTCAATACATTTGGGGGTATACCACATGTATTGATATTGATATATCCAACTCTACCCTGAGAAAAATAGAAGGGATTCTCTGAAATCCCCAATTTATTTTCAACAAGCCATGTAGAACAGGATGGCTTACTGGTGGACAGCAAGCAGAACAGCTGCCATTTTGAAGATACTAAACCGGGGAAGTGGTGGTGGAGGTGCTGATAATTCTTCCAAAGAGAACTGCTGTTCTGTGACTAAGCTTCCAGCGAGAGTAGCATTCTCCTGTGGCAACCAGATTTTTCTGCATAACTTTAGAGCCTGGTAAAGCCTCTGGCCAAATGAGTTAGTTTTAGAACAAACATAATTTTCATGCATTATTACAGATTCAGTTCCAGCTTGAAGTATTTGGGGATTAATTTTGAAGAAAATTCACTTTTTCCTGTTTCCTCCAGAAGATAAAACCTAGAATCCAGGAAGACCTTACTTACCTAGGAGTTCTGCGATTCCATTATGAACATCAGATAGGTGATTTAATAGCGGTTCTCTACTACTGTAGTATTTGCCAATGGCATCAAACAGAAGTTCCTTCACTAAGTCTGTTCTGTCTGGTTGCTCAGGAAAGTTTCTGCTTATGTCTACCACCATCTGGTCTGGAAGGTATTCCAAGCAGTCAATCGCAGCAGAGAGCCATTCATCTTCCCTTTGGGGGAGAAAGGAGTATTTTAAATAGCAAAGAAAGACATACACACAGTACCTAATTTACTAGCTATTTCAAGCTCTGCCATCAGAATATATTTCTATACTTTTTATTTTTTTTAACAAGGGTGCTCCCAAGGAGTTTATTTGGGTAACCTGGGGGGACCCTGAAACTAGAAGGGGTTGGGCCTCTTGGTGGTGAAGCGTGGCTTGTACTGGGGTTGCAGAACCCGATGGGGCAGCGGGAACTTGATCTTGGAGTTGTGGAACTGCTTGACAGCCGGCCGCCAGCACTTGCTGGCTGCAATCTCCTCCACCTTCATGATCTGGATGGAGTGGGCCCAGGCGCGGTGCCGGGCGCCCATGTCTCGGTAGCACTGGGTGATGGTGCCTGCGGTGGTGTTCCTGGTACATGTTGTGGGTGCCACTACGGGAATCGTAGCACAGCTAGATGCCGAAGTTCTTCACCCGCAGGGGAGACTTCTCAAACATCTGCCCACAGTAGACAATTTCCCCTGAAGACTTCTTCATTTTCTTCAGCTGAGATACAAAATACCAGAAGCGGGACTTGGCAACAACATGATTCGCATGCAAAGATTCGCATTTGGAAGAGAGGTGGGGTGTGGCATTTCGGAGTGGGCAGGCAGCGCTCCACCACCTTGTACACTTGAAGTGTGCCCAAGGCCTTCATTGCGCTCTCTCCGCCACCCACAAAAGCTATTTCTATACTCTTAAGGATTATGCTTAATTATTTTTATGTGTGGCTAAATTATGTATCACAGATTTGTTAAAATTAGCTTAGTGTTTTCTTCCCCCATCCCCCAAATGAACTATAATAACATAGGACATCAAGGAACATCAAAATTCAAACTCTACTTTTTACATCTCCAGTGTAGACCCAGAAATTCCAAGTTACTTGCTCAGGTCCCTGGCAGGACTAGATCTCAGACCTGACTCCTAAAGCAGTACTTCTGCAATACAACCTAGCTTACTTCTGAGCTGTGTATGATCTATCATCTCTCACTTTGGTTAGGGTAAAATAGAGGAAGTTTGAAAACAACTTTAATAATGCCAGCTGGGTAACTTCAGGAAAAAACATTACATTTCATGAAATAAAACAACTAACATTTAATATTCAATTTATATACAGTTTTTAAAAAAAAAAAAAATCACATCCTCTACTGCCATAGACTCAAGACAACCAATTCTTCCATGACCCAGGTAAATTACACCAGGTCACTTCATCTCTCTGGGTATCATCGAGCTTATAAGATGTAGCTAGATAATCTTTAAGGTTGCTTTTAGCACAAATTCTGATTCTGTATATAAAAATTAAGATAATTATAAAGTGTTTTCACTTGTTACTTTAGGTTAAAGAAAAAAATTCAAATGCTGTAGAATAAGCTATTAGATATGCAGAGTTTAATAATTAGTATCTTGGGATTAACTTTTTCACCTAAGGTTTTAAGCTACCTTTTGATACTCAACTAATTATATTACTAGTTCACTGGAATGTAGAACTGAGGAAGTACTAAAAATATAAATTGTATTCCTTTCAAACATTTCCCTCTTCTTGACTGGAAAAATATCTGCTAAGGCAAAATAACTACAAATCAAATAACCTAGCCAAGCGTGGTGGCCCACCCTATAATCATAGTGACTCAGGTGTCCAGGACAGGAAGATCGCCAGTCTGGGAAATGTAGCGGATCTTGTCTCAAAATTTAAATAAAGGGCTGGGGCCAGGCATGGTGGCGCATGCCTGTAATCCCAGTGGCTTGGGAGGCTGAGGCAGGAGGATTGCGTGTTCAAAACCAGCCTTAGCAACTGTGAGGCACTAAGCAACTCAGTGAGACTGTCTCTAAATAAAATACAAAATAGGACTGGGGATGTGGCTCAGTGATTGAATGCCCCTGAGTTCAATCCCCAGCACCCCCCATCAAAGAAAAAAGGGATGGGGCCACAGCTCAGTGATAAAGCTCAGTGACCCAGGATTCAATCCCCAGCTAAAAAAGAACTTATCTTTAAACTTTAATAATTCTTCCTGAGAAGTTTTCAAAGTTATAAGAAATATAGACCTTTTTCCCTTAAAGAAAAAAAAAAAAACTTAATTCTTTAACACCTGAAGTTAAGCCTTTGAGTCCTAAGATTTATATTTAGAATTGTAGCTAAAGATGAGAATGACTTTCATTATATTTCTTTCTTTTTCTTTTTTTGGTACCACAGGGGCACTTAACCACTGAGCCACATCCCCAGCACCCTCCACCCCTGCCCACTTTTTTTTGTTTCTTTTTCTTTTTTTTTTTTTTTTTTGAGACAGGATCTTACTGAATTGCTTAGGGCCTCACAAAGTTGCTGAGGCTGGCTTTGAATTAGCAATCCTCCTGCCTCAACCTCCCAAGCAGCTAGGATTACAGGCATGCTCCACCATGCCCAGCTCATTATATTTCTTAATAAAATGAGTTAATTAGAAAATAAGGGGCTTGGGCTGGGGATATAGCTCAGTTGGTAGAGTGTTTGCCTCGCAAGCACAAGGCCCTGGGTTCAATCCCCAGCACCGCAAAACAAAACAAAACAAAAGAAATGTTTATCAGGCATTCTAGAGGAATATAAAAGCATATGTAGTCAAAGGATTCCAAAAAATTTTCAAATCTGTTCATTTTTCTCTAGATCCCTTTGAGGAATCTTGAGGCCAGTCAATTCTACATTTTAACAAAAAAGATGGAGCATAATCATTTTCTTCATTTGATGTTCAAGTTATATGTAAAGTAAAATGAATATAAAAAATCAAATTTAAGCCAGGTGTGGTGGTGCATACCAGTAATCCCAGTGGCTCAGGAGGCTGAGGAAGCAGGATTGCTAATTCAAAGCAAGCCTCAACAATTTAGCAAGGCAGCAATTTAGCATGACCCTGTCTCAAAAAATAAAAAGGGGTGGGAATGTACCTCAGTGGTTGAGTGCTCCTGGGTTCAATCCCTGGTACCCAAAAAAGAAAAAAAAAAAAAATCAAATTTAAATCTTTTCTAAGTCTGTTCTTCACTGTCTCAGACACTGATAATATCAAGTGGCAATGCATAAGTGATCCTATGGATAGAATTCAAAAGATTATCTGAAAACCATCATTTATCATCAACCTACAACCACTGAAATTATTATATATATTTCCACATACTGAGAGTCACCATAGGCCTTCAGAATCCCTCGATCCAGATAGTTACTGCTGTTGACCATGTCAGGCTGCCTCCTAGGTTGAGGAACTTTAGGTACAACCTCCTTCTGTCTGAGTAAGGAGTCAAGAACTGGAAGGTCTACAAGCTGTAGCAGACGCCCAATTGTTTCTTCTTGCCACACTTCATTAATAACTACACAGGAAAAATGACAAGGGTGAAAGGTAACAATTAATAGTTACTCTATGCTCACCACAGTATTTGTCTCCACAGGTCTAAGCTAGTACACTTGTGGCCAAAAAAAGAAGAAGAAATAAAGAAAATGTCAACCTTCTGAAGTGCTTTCTTACAACAAAGTAAAACAATCCAAGATTTGTTTAGAGTGTAGGAGAAGAGACTTTGGACAGGAATTCTTTTCATTCTTTGTACTATATAAAGCCATCTGTCAGAGATAAGAGATCAAGTCACATAACATGGTAATAAGGACTCTGGAAGAAAGAATGATTCATTCAATCTAAAAACTGGTTTGAAACTATTGGCTGATTATTCCACTCAGGGTTTCCACAACCAGGATGGGGGAAGGAGGGTGGAAATCGAAGGCTCTTCCTTGTGGCTGCTTTTCACTGCCACAAGGAAGAACCTAAGAATTTTGTTCATGTTTTAATGTAATTTTCAAATTTTTTACTTAACCTAATAAAACCTTAGGGAAAGAAAATATCTGAGAGGATATTTTAAGTAAAAATCTGCATGCAAAACATTTCAGATTTGAACCCCCGCCAGCTAATAGGACAAAAGTCAGTGTTCAAGAGTTTTAACACTGATGTATTTGTTAAAGATAATAGAGTTCTGTTAAAATGTGGTATAAACGACTTTAATACATAGTACACTCTTTCTCTGCACTTCGAATAAATTCTAATAAAGGTCAGGACTGAAACACTTTAAATAACTATTTGAAATTAGTCTTCTATTCTTACTTTGCTCATCTTTAGCTTACCTTGTGGAGACAAGGTTGCAGAGATATTCACACGAGGGGAGTTAGCAGGCTTTAAGCTCAGATTTTCCCATAGGTCCTCCAAACTGTCCGATTTGATATCAGATGAGTTAAACAATGCATCTGCATGTCTAAAAACAAATGTGGTATGCCCACAAAAATGTCAGTATTTGAGAACTAAGTTTCTAGAAAGTTTAGAACAAAAACTAAGCAAATGCAAATCCCAAGGGTTGACTAGAATATAAAACCTTCTTTCTCAAGCCTAAAATATATATATTCTAAGTAATTCTTCTTTGAACATTTATTTGGATGTGATTCAATGATTAAAATCTTAGTCACCAATTTTAAAACATAATAAAACCTAACTGAACTTCATTACACTCGCTCTTTTCATCAGTTATCTTTATTTCTGGGCATTTTTTGGTCGATAGTGCTCATCATTTTCCAAATACAGAACTACAATATGTTACCTGCAATTCTGAAACCAAAACTTTAAAAAATCAAAAGTTTGCTGGCCATGGTGCCCCCCAGTACCAAAAAAAAAAAAAAAAAAAGAAAAGAAAAGAAAAGAAAAGAAAAAGAAATCAAGTTTATTCAGCATTCTTATGTTCACAAAACCTATTCTGAGCCAGGCATGGTGGTGCAGGCCTGTAATCTCAGCGACTAAGGAGGCTGAGGCAGGAGGATCACAAGTTTAAGGCCAGCTTCAGCACCTTGGTAAGACCCTGCATCAAAATTAAAAAATGAAAAGGACCCGGGATATAGATCAGTGGTAGAGCACCTCTAGGTTCAATCCCCAGTACAAAAAACAAAAGAACCCTATCCTGAGATTATCATGGCCTTTATTTATCCCAGTTAGCATGAACATTCCTTTGTTCACCACAGAAATATTAATGTGCTTGGTTTACTGTCCCAGATCCTTCTAGGGGTATTGTACAATATATATGTAAAAAAATGTCCTAAAATCTCCAAAGTTACAAATTCCTAAATGTGTCTGTCCCAATGGTCTCAAACAAAGCATAAGGACTGCATCCAGAAAGTGGGGCCCTACCTCATATTTCCTTTCTGCACACAGAGGTAAATGTTATCGCATTTTAGATACAGAGGCAAAAAAAAAAAAGAAATCTGAAAGTCAATTTTCAAACTCTGACTTTAGGTCAAATCTGAATCGTGAGAGCTTCAAATTACACTAAAACCTTTGTGGTTGAGCTGAGAATACAAGGGAAAGGTAAAATTGTTGTGCTTCATAACTAAGTTCATTACGTATTCAACCACTAGGTTCTACAATTCTAGTCTTCCCAGTCTCTTTCTAAATGAACCTCTCTTTCCCCCATGCTGTTTAGTTCAACACTCCCCTCACTTTTGTAGACTATAATAATGTAATAGATTCCCAACTAGCTGTCCCTAGTAGGCTGCCATGTAACTACCAGGATGACAAATTTTCTTATTTTATTCATATTTTTTTGGCTTGGTACTGGGAATAAAACCCAGGACCTTGCTCATGCTAAGTAAGTGCTCTACCAATGAACCACATCCCCAGCCTTCTTAAAATATTCTGTGGCCTCCCCAACACCCAGTATGGTCAAGTCCAAATTCCTTAATATACCAGACACAATGGCACATACCTGAAATCCTAACTACTTGGGAAGTTGGAGGAGGAGGATCACTTAAGCCCAGGAGCTACAGACCAGCCTGGGCAACATAGCCAGAGGGACCCTGTCTCAAGAACAAAAGGGCTGGGGTTGTAGCTCTTCAGGAGAGCATTTGCCTAGTATGTGAGAGGCACTGGGCTCAATCCTCAGCACCAGATAAAAATGCATACATAAAGATACTGTGTCCATCTCTAACAACCAAAACAAAACAAAAGAAACAAACAAACTCAACAAATTCCTTAATAGGTCACAGGAGGCCCTGGCATTCTAACTCCCACATGTCTTTCACACTCACTCCTGCCACTTTCTGGATTCTAGTAATATCTATGGCCTGGGTGTCTCCCTGCCGGCCTTCACCTTCTGTTCTCAGACCATTTTTATTTTTCTTCTTTATGGTGCCAGGCATAGAACCCAGGGCCTTGCCCATGCTAGGCAAGCACATTACCACTGAGTCGTGTCTCCAGTTCTCAGGCCACTTTGTAAATACATTTTTTACACTTATTTTTTTTTTACACTATAACTTGAGAAAAATCAAAGTCTGTTAATAGGTATCTCCTAAATGTTTTACATTTAGCAGAAACAAAGTTAATAAAATTTTACTGTACTTTATCAAATATATCTGCACATCCAGATTTTAGCCAAGTTATGCTTTGTATAACTAGTATACAAAGTATATTCCTTGAAAGGAATATACAGTCAGTCATTATCCTGCCGATAGTCCCACGAGAATCTAACATGACATACTGACCTGGAAGGTGAATATACTTTGTTCTCTTTGCCTAACTGACTGTCTTGGTTGTGTATCGTTGTGAATCTATAAAGGCTGCAACTACTGTCTTCAAAGGTAGGTTTTTTGTCTTTTCCAAAGACCTTGGTTGGAACTGCTTCGAATACTTTATAGTCCATAAGTGCTTGACACACTCTCACCACTTTGGCTCGAGGAATATCTACATCGCCAAAGTACTTATTCTGAATTAGGTGAGAATAAACGACATCTACAGCTTCTGAACCAACAAAGCAGTCATTGTGTCGTTTTAAATGGTGCCTTCGTTTTTTTACTTCCACTTGTGTCTGAAGAGTATTTATAATGCTGCTCCATACATATGTGGCTCCAAATGGCTTCTGGGCCACACTGAAACCTAGACGCGGGGTAGGGGGAATCACAAAAAAAAGAAAAAAAATGAGAATTAGTACTTTGTTCATTTGTAATAAGGTCTGAGTGATCCTTAAAGCAAAATATGGTCATTTCCAAAGTTTACTAATAAGGAGAAATCATTAGGGCAGCTTATTGCTGAAATAATGTTATTAATAGTAATTTGTTAAAAAAAATGTAGTACCTACTATATGCTGAATGTTGTTCTACGTGCTAGCATACGACAGTGAACAAAATAAAAGTCCCTGTTCTAGTGGACTTAGACTTTGTGGGAAGATACAGATGATACATAAGTGTGTGATCAGCACTAAAAAGGAAAAGGCAGGTAAGGAAGAGAATGCTATTTTTTTTTATTTTTTATTTTTTTTTTGTGGTGCTGAGGATCAAATTCAGGGTCTCATGCATGTGAGGCAAACACTATACCACTGAGCCACATCCCCAGCCTGAGAATGCTGTTTTAAATGAGATGTCAGGAAAGACCTCTGGCCAGGCACAGTGGTGCACTCGGGAATTCCAGGAGATTTCAGGGCTAAGACAGGAGGATCACAAGTTCAAGGCCATCCTCAGCAACTTAGTGAGAACCGCCCCCTGCTCCAGGCAACTTAGTAAGACCTTATCTCAAAATAAAAAACAAAAAGGGCTGGGGATGTGGCTCAGTGATAAAGCACCCCTGGGTTCAATCCCCAGTAGCAAAAAACAAAAATAAAAACAAAAACAAAAAACAGACAGACCTCTGATAAGCTTATATCTGAGCAAGAAGCAAGCTTGTGCAGATATCTGGGGGAAGAACAGAGAGAAAAGAAAGAGCTGAGGATGTGTGCTCTGCTTGGACAGAAAGGAGGTCTGTGGGGCCAGCCTGGTATGTAGAGGGAGTGGGCAGTAGGAATTGAGATTAAGGAGGGAGTGGAGAAGGGATGTGAGATGGGGGAAGGAGACAGACCAAGAAGAACCTTGGGGCAGTTACCATTTATGCACAAGGACCTTCATTAAGTGCCTCACGTAAGTCTTCGGATCTCCAATAACAACCTGAGGCTGCAGATGTCATCCTATGTGAGAGACTAAACACTTTCAGAGAAGGTACCTGAAACTTCCAGACGTTACAGAAAGAAGCAGTGCTGGAATCGACTCATGGACTATGATTTTAAAGCATTTTTTAATCAAATACACACATACATAAACTTCAGGAATAAACTAGTATTTTTAAAGCTTCCTATTGTGTAGGCTTATGACTTAAATATGTAGTAAGCAGAGAAAAATTGATTCCTGCCCAATAGGAGCTTACAACTTATTACAAAGGGTGGGCAGAAATAAAGTAAGATTTTAACCAAACAAAAAGGAAGAAAAACAAGATCCTAAAAACTTGGTCATATTTTTCTTCATCTTAATAAACAGATTAGGGGCTGGGGTTGTGGCTCAGTGGTACAGCGCTTGCCTAGCATGCATGAGGCACAGGGTTTAATTCTCAGCACCACATATAAATAAAGGTCTATCCAACATCTAAAAAAACATTTTAAAAATAAACATAAACATTATTTGGTAAAACTGCAAAGAAGAAAAGGAAACACAATCAAAAAGAAAAGTGAGCTGGGAGCAGAGCCCATGCTTGTAATCCCAGCAGCTTGGGAGGCTGAGGCAGGAGGATGGCAAGTTCAAAGCCAGCCTCAGCAAAATCAAGGTGCTAAGCAACTCAGTGAGACCCTGTCTCTAAATAGAATACAAAACAGGGCTAGGGATGTTGCTCAGTGGTTGAGTGCCCTGGGTTCAATCCCTGGTACCACCCCCAAAAAAAGGAAGAAAAAAAATACTGGGGAATGATACAGGCACAATCATATTGTTATGTTGTGTGCATGTACAAATATGTAACAACAAACCCCACCCTTATGTACAACTACAATGCACCAATAAAAATATGGGGAAAATGTTAAAAAGGAAACAAAATGGATTTTGGGTTTTAGTAAGCTCACCGGTGGAACTGAGTCTGGTCAATCATGCCCTTGGTACCTACCCACTCCTCACCTTCCTCCTCTTTGCAGAGAAAGCCCTTATGTGTCACTTTTCTCAATGATGCTCTGAAAATTCAGTGATCCTAATTTAAGCCCCCATTTTTGTTGAGCATATTACTTCCTTTAGTACAGTTTAGACCAGATAAAATAGTCTAAAAAGGAAAACAATATGTATCAGTATAATAGTAAAGAATAAGCAGACCTATAATTAAACTGATACTTGAAATCATCTTCCTATTTTTGTTTAATGAAATAGATGTATAAGATGAAAACATAAGTTCCTCAAGGGCTTTTAAACTCACTAGACTTTTTTTTTGGGGGGGGGGGGAGATATTGCAGATTGAACCAAGACCAAGTACGTGCTAAGTACATGCTTTACCAGTGAGTTACGTTCTCAGCCCCTAATGCCATCAATTTTAAGTGAGCCATCTGGAATTCATTTCTTGTGTTACAATAAATATAAAGAGTGTACTGAACCATTATACTATATTCACTGATAGCATAAATTTGTAGCTACTAGCAATTTGAACATTTTTACTATGAAAATTAATAACAAAGTCTATTTGTAGATTTTCAGTACCAAAAGTAGATGGGCAATTTACCACCTACTCATTATTATATTTATTTAAAATGATCAACAATATTTTTTCAATTATCAAAGTTATCTTTTAAAACTTAAGTTAATTCCTAAGTCACTACCAAAGAATGAAGTAATTATTCCAAATATATGTGAGCAGTTTCAAGAACTGAATTGTCAAGTAGGTGTGGTGGCACATGCCTGTAATCCCAGCAACTCCGGAAGTTAAGGTAAGAGGATATCAAGTTCAAAGTCACTGTCAGCAATTTAGTGAGGCCCTAAGCAACTTAGCAAGACTGTCTCTAAATAAAATATAAAAAAAGGGCTGGGGATATGGCTCAGTGGTTAAGCATCCCTGAGTTCAATCCCTGGTACCAAACAAACAACAAAACCTGAATTGTGAAAAATAACTAGTTATATCAAGCCAGAACTAGATTTATTAACTGTATTTAGTCCCTACTGACAGAATATGGGATATGAAGTCCAAGTCATGTCAGTATACATGCATGCATGCCAGAGATTGAACCCAGGGGTACTTAACCACTGAACCATATCCCCAGCCCTTTTTATTTTATTTTTTTTAATTTTGAGACAGGGTCTTGCTAAATTGCTTAGGGTCTCACTAAATTGCTGAGTCTGACTCTGAACAACAATTCTCCTGCCTCAGATTTCCGAGCTACTGGGATTACAGGTGTGTGCCACCATGCCCAGCTCAAGTCCAAGTCATTCTTGGTATCCAAAACTCAGAAGTAGCTGTACTGTCTCTAATAATAACTAAAAAGCGTTAGCAGCTAATACTCAATTTTCTGAAATACCAGTGATTATAATAGATTTAAATGAATTTAGTTTGTAGTTTAGTCTTTTTTCCATCTTTACTGTAACATAATTAATAGTTAACATTTGAATACATAGAATTTGTGTCTTCTCTCATTTAATTTGGATAAATTTCTCTGTGAAAGTTATTAACAATTCTATTGAGAAAACTGAGGCTCAGTGAGTGAAATGTGCCTTTAGTTATACAGCTAACAATTAGCTTTTCCTAGGGTTTAAATATTATATTAAAAGTCAGGCACTAGATAAACAAATTTGGAAATACTCTTTCCTTGGAGAAAGGGATTAAGTAAAACAGTTTTAAGATAACCAAAGAGTGGATTGGATATGGTGGGTCATGCCTTTAATGTCAGTGACTAGGGAGGCTGAAACAGGAGGATTGCAAATTCGAGGTCAGCCTTGGCAACTTAGCAAGATTGTCTCAAAACAAAAAATAAAAAGGGCTAGAGATGTAGCTCAGTGGCAAAGCACTTTCTTGGTTGGCATGTGGGAGTTCCTAAATTCAATCCTTGGCATTGCCAAAAAAAAAAAAAGAAAAGAAAAGAAAGAAAACCAAAAAGATGAGAAGAAACAAAACAACTCTAGGATCTGAACAATTAACCAAGGTATTTAAAAACAGTCGGTACTCCTAAAATAATGTAGGATATGGTAAATTCTAGAATAAATATGATCCATAGTACACAGGGGTAAGACAGGAAGACAAGATTCAAAGCTGGAACCATGAGATGGCCTTTTAGGTGGCAGTGAAACAGACTTCTAGGCTGTTTTTTAAAGAAACAGGTCTCGCTCTGTTGCCCAGCTGGTCCTGAACCCCAGGGTTCAAGTGATTCTCCTGCCTCTTCCTCTCCAGTAGCTGGGCACCACCATACCTGGACAGGCTAGTGATAATATTAAAGATGAAACACATAGTCTTAACATCTGAGCTACAAGTAGGGTAGCACGCAAATCCTAAAAGGCAAGGCAGAGTCACTTATTAATTTGAGATTAATAAAACAACTGAAAGGTGTGAGAGGGAGGGAATATACAGTCCCAATGACATGAAAAAGGCTAATTTTCACAGGAGTATTAAGAAGTAAAGAATAAATTCACCCATATTAGTTTGCTGCTTAAATGTAGAAAATCAGGAAGTTCTGCAGGTTGGATAACACTGCATAAAAGATTAAAGAACAGGTTAGAGCAGGAGAGTGGTCACCTGTGAGCCACATGCTCCGAGAGTCCTCAGGCATGATACAATTCAGCCCTTCCAGGTCCCCTCTGTTCTCACTGACCATTAATTCCCAACCACTGCATCCTGGGATATTTCCCCTCAAGCATCACCACCCACAGACCCAAACTAGCTCATGTTCGTACAGATACTATAATACATAACGTACCCTGAACTTGACAAGTGAATGTGCCAAAACCCACACCAGGATAACCTGTTTTTTTAATGCTGACTTCACCAGTTGAATAAAGATCCCCCACATGCTGGTTTGAAATATACTTATCATTATCTAAGAGCTGAAATGAATATTGGTGTAACACCCCATAGCCTAGGAAAATGACTTACTGTGATTTCTAAACAGGACTCAGGAGATCAGAAGTATAGAATGAATGTTAAGTCTAGCAAACCTCACTTGCATATGAGTTGGACAATACATTAAATTCCTCACTATCTACATCTTGAGGTTTTCTTATGACTATCTGGTCAAGCATTTCTGTTTTTGTTTTTGTTTTTGTTTTTTTTTTGGCAATACTGGAGATTGAGGTCAAGGCCACTGTGAGCTACATCCCCAGCCCCGGTCAAGCATTTTCTAAAAGTATCAAGACCAGTGGAATCTAAGGGTCTAGAAACCAACTTCAATAATCCTGTGTAAGAAGTTGAATGTCTGTAAGTTGGTTTCTTCATCTACCAACAGAATAGTTGAATGCTATGTTTAATGCTATGGTTTCAGGTCTAAACTGAAGATTTACAGAAATTTAAAGATTGAAATTGCACCTATGCATTTAAATATGGACAATGAATACAAGATAGAGTATGACAGACCAATAAGTAAGAAATAAAACATGGGGACAAATTTGACCTTATCAGACACAAAACTCTGAAAGTGGTCTAATAAGAGGCTCAGAAATTACTTTAAAATCAAGTTTTTAGTCTTACATATGGTCTTAAACACTGGATCAAATCTAGACTTGTTAAACGTTTACTTTTTCAGCAGCTTCATCTTTATCTGCTTGAAAAAACAACACCTGTCCTTGACATGAACGTGGACTCTATCCAAAAGTTTACCAACAATAAAGAAGTTAAACTTCCAAGATAATATTGAACACTGAGATGTATTTGAAATACTAATCATCTTCACTGCTAAGAATGCACACTAGTCAAGTTATTACTTTTAATCCCTTTAAACTCATCAAAAATCAGATATGTCAAGAAATTACATTTACTCAAAAAAGTTACAAAGAAGCCAGGTAAGGTGGCACACACCTGTAATCCCAGCACCCTGGAGGCTGAGGCAGGAGGATGCAAGTTCAAGGCCAGCCTTATCAACTTAGTAAGGCCCAGCAACTTAGTGAAATGTTGTCCCAAAATAAAAAATAAAAAGGGCTGGGGATATGGCTCAGTGGTTAAGTACCCTGGGTCCACTCCCCAGTACTAAAAAAAAAGTTACAAGGAGATAATCAGCATCAACCATGATCTATTGTAGTCAGCAGCTCTAATCTTACTGTGCAAACCTACCTAAAGGTAAACAATTCTATAATCTCTTCAAATAGTGAGATTATAGTAAATCCTCAGATGATCAATACATAAGTTCAACTGGATTCCATCCCTGGCCCCCTAAAAATGGTGGGGGTATTCCCTTTTTATAAAGGCTTTTTTGTTTGTTTGTTTGTTCTGAGGATTGAACCCAGGGGCGCTTAACCACTGAGTCACATCCCCAGTCCTTTTTATTTTTTATTTTGGGACAGAGTCTCACTAAGTTGCTAAGTTTCTGAGGCTGGCTTTGAACTTGCAATCCTCCTGCCTCAGCCTCCGGAGCTGCTGGGATTACAAGTGTGTGCCACCACACCCAGCTTGTAAAAGCATTTTTAAAGGACTACAAAGTGGTTCTCAGTGGGTCATTTTACCCTCCACAGGACATGTCTAGAGACATTTTTGGTTATCCCAGTGGGGCAGAAGGTGTAACTGGCATCTAATAGAGACCAGAGATGCTGCTAAATGTGCTACTATGCACAGGACAGTTCCCACAACAAAGAAAATGTCAACAGTGCCCAGATTATGAATGCTTTGGTTAACCCAATATTGTTCAGGTGTGAAAAACTGTGCTAACACAGCAGGCACAGTGCTGGGTGCTAAGAATACAAAGAGTAAGGTCAGCATGAACTTTGGAGTCCCAGAGACCTTCCACTCTTTGGTTCATCATTTACTAATAACACAAACTTGGGCAATCTGCCTAACTCTTATGTTGCTTTTTCAAGCAGAGGTAACTCCACTTCTCTAGGTTACTGTGAGGGTTATGAGATAAGATACGTTAATGTGGCTAACACAGTGTTCAGCAATGAACAGATGTTTCATTTAAAAGGGAGACACATGGCTAGAATCCCAGCTACTTGGGAGGCTGAGGCAGGAGGATTGAAAGTTCAAGGCCAGCTCTGGAAATGTAGCAAGACTGTCTCATCTGCAAAAAGAAGGCTGGGGATGTAGGTCAGTGGTAGAGCACACCTGAGTACAACTGCCAGAACCACACATACACACACAAATGTTGGGGGGCAGTCTGGAAGAGCCTAAGAAGTCATGACAACTCAAAGCAATGTAATATCCTGGATGGGATTCTGAAAAAGAAAATGAGCACTGAGCAAACACTAAGGAAATCTGAGTAAAGTGTGGACCTTTTAGTTCATAATCATGTGTTAATACTGGTTCATTAAAGTGCCAGATGGAACACACTCAGGTAAGATAACAAGAGAAACTAAGTATAGGGCATATGGGAACTCTATGTACTAACTTCATGATTTTTTGTAAATGTATTATAAAGTTTTAAGTTTATTATAAAAAGAAAGGAGGTACCTTTCTTACTCTTCCTTTCTCTGAACTCAGAATACAGGCCCCCTACCCCCACAAGGAACTTATTTTTACCCTCTTCCACCTGGATAATGATGTCAAGCTCTGGAAGGAATGTAGTCAAATAAACCTAATTAAGTCAAATTAATCTAGTAAGTCAAATTAATCAATATTAATTAATCAAATTAATCCTAAATCATTCAGAATTTGAGAAAATTTTTATTTAAGAAGCATTTTTTTCAAAGGGGGTTTTAAAACAATACTCACAGAATTGGAAAACCAAAGGAAAGGACTACATTTATTGGACAGTAACCAAAACTACATAAAAATAGATAAATGTAAAGAGAATTGTGTTTGTGTTTGGAGTGTTAAAACTGGCCTCTGTGATTCGGGGGAAAAAAACCTTCCTACACTACTGATACCAAGATTGCAACACTTTTACTGGATATTGGTTTTGGTAGTCCAAAGTTTATCTTTCTCCTATTTGTTATTAGAGATATGCTGAAGACTGCCTCTGAAAAGAGGCTGCAGACAGGAAAAACATGCAAAATAAGTCTTTACTAACAAAAGCAATTTTAAGATATGCCAAGCATTGGCCCCTACTTTAATTCACACAGATTAATGGTAGCATATGGGAAGTACTTTGAGCTCCCTGGAAAGTGACACCAGGCAAATTCAAAGAATTAGGTTACAGTATAAAGGGATAACACGATAACATACTACTTTCTTGTATATCTATATTAAAAGACAATAGTCTTTGAAGTTCTGACTGAAGGTTAGCATATAAATTTAATTTCTTCTACATAAATCAGGTCCCGGGTTATTATAGCCCTTTAAGGTATTAAAGAGTTACTAATCTGTGGAGAAGGAAAAGTACAAAGCTGCTTGCCAGAGTACACAGGGAATGGCAAGGACCCAAGAATCCTTAGCTCCCATTACCTTGCTGACGAGGACTGAGAAAAGGCAACTAACTCAAGGGTGGAAGAGGGATTAACAAATGCTAACAGGTAAGAATTCCAGGTGCAGCTAGCAAAACAAATGAGACCAGGCAGTGAGCCCGGATCTGCCCACTGCACCTGGTGTAGAGGACAGTGGTCTTTCCCTATGCTTCCAAAATCCATTAACCAGCATGTCACCTACTTCAATTCTGAATACATTTTCCTTCACGCCATCTAAGAACCTGTTCAAAAATGCCCAAAGTCCAGAACTGACATTTCAGTCAGTTAGAGGAGAGGGAGCACCATGTTTTTAACCAGGTGAAATTTGGAAATTTCATTCACTCAGAGCCTAAAGATTCTCAAGATTGTTTTTAATATTATTTGGTTTTAAATTCCCAAATTTTAGTATATTCCTTCTCTTCACAAGGTAATCAAGAAGATAGACTGAATGCAGCCATTATGTCCTTATTTCTCTAAGTGGAAGCAAAATATGGTCAGTATTATGATGTTTTAGAAAAGCACGAATGAAAGTCGTTCTCAATCACAACTTATCATTAGCATTTTAAAGATTAAAAGGAGCAATAATTGGTAAGTCAAACACAAGGGGAGGGGGCACTGAGATGCACCCATTTGGCCTAGAAAGAGTCATGTCCCCCTCATTAAGGCAAGTGTTATCTGGAACGTCACGGGAGTCATCTGAGTCACCCTATTTACTGAGTTGTAGACATGTTACGATCAACATTTTAGAGCCGATCATTTGATTCTGTTCATTTGTTTAAACACCTGAAGAAACCAAAATTCTAAACCAACTACCCCAAAAGATTCTGTGGCAGAAGTTACCATCTTTTCTCCTATTGTTGGTAACTATTAAAGAAAAAAAAAAAAAGCCAAAAATTGCAATTCGCTTAAGTAGTGTTTATACAGAAAGTGTTTTTTAAAAAAAACTTTTAGACCAAGATCTTGCTGGGTAACATATAACAGAAAATTCTCATCTCTCCCATGAGAGCCTGGGGAGACCAGCGTGCCTCTCGATGCCTACCAGGTTGGGAACAAAGTAGCCAAGAGAACCAATCGGTCCTTGGAACTACAGTGCAGTCAAGATATGTGCCCTAGACAAGGGGCAAAGAGCTACCCAAATTCCACATATCATCACACTTGTCACCAGTCAAGACGCGGAGCCCATCCAGGAGACCCACGGCGAGTGCCTGGCACGTAGCCGGCACACAGATAAACGCGCGGTGCAGTTAAGTTTCGGGGACTTAGTAAAAAGCTGTGCTCTGCAGGCAGCGGGGTCACCGGAGAGGAACCTCCCGCATGGCGGGGGCGACCACCGATGACGCGGCTGTGCGGGGTTCGTCAAGCCCGCGGACCCGGGCGCGCGAGTCTGAACGCCCCACACCCGGCACCCGCCCCGCGCCGCGCGGACCACAGCGCGCGCCACCCTGGAGGTGTCCTCGGCACCTACCGGGAGGCTTCTGCGCCGGACTGTGCAAAGCCGAGAGGTTCAGCGCGGCCGCCTTCTCCCGCACGGTGGCCATGGCCCTGGCACCCCCGACACCACCTCGGAGACCGCTGCCACTCCGCGAAGTGGGCGCCCGCGCAATGTGCCGCCAGTTAACTGGACGGGGCGGGGTTCCACCAAGCCCCGCCCCCGTCCGGTCACGTGCCCCCGGGAGGCGTGTAACCTGCGGCCACAGCGCACCAGACTCCTCCGGCCAGCCTTGATAAGAGCGGTAGCCAGGTAAAGGGCCTCCTTGGGAGGATCCTTGCGACTCCGCGCCGCCACTAAGCTAGGTTGGGACCAGCTGGATTCCAGCACGTTGCACGGTGCCTTGCCTCTGGGGTCCAGCAAGAGCTTAACCGCCCGGTGCCTCAGTACCCTCACCTGGGACGCGGGAGTAGTAATTAGTACCCGCTTCACCGAGCTTTTTATGAGGTTTACACGAGCCAATCCACGTTCAGCATTTAATAATTGGAACTGGAACATGAATGCTTAAGATTACGTCATGGTAATAAATGCATTGAGTTTTTCATGCATCCCTGCCTGTTAAGAACAAATAAATCCTTACCTGGCTCAGGAGAGCAATGTCTAGAGGTCACAGGAGGGCAGCAACTAAAGACCATGGGGCTTGCTGCCAAAGAAATCTGTGTCGATTCCAAAGTAACCCTGGGTCAGGTGAATAGGGACGGAGTTTGCTGTGGAAGAGAAGGAAGAGATAGAGGGAAGGCAGGAAAGAAGAGGAAAGGCTCTTGACAGACAGCAACTTAGTTACTTGGGAAGTTGAGGCCGGAAATCCAGGGGTTCCGTGCTGGAGCCCCTCTGAAAAGATGACCTAAAAGACCAGTAACCCAACTGCCGGATCCTTGCCTTTTTTTTTTTTTTTTTTTTTTTTTAAGTTTGGGAATTTTGCAGTGATTTTCAACGTTTGGCACCATAATGTATTAGGAGGAGGATGCTTGTGTGGTCTGGGTATAAATTAGAATGGTATTTAAGTGGAAGTTTATTAACGTATTAGAAAAATGTCTTAAATGTGCTTGTTTCAGAGAATACATAGCAAGAAGCTGTGACCTTAGAGACCTACGTTTAGTGGGTGGTACAAGAGGGATAATTGCTACTCCTAAACGTTAGAAAAGTTTGACAACTCCGCTGGCACTTTTTATTGTGCTCTCCCCCTGGTGGAAGTAAACCCCGTTCTCATTTCTTTTCAGGGAATTTCTCCTTCGTCTACTGCTCACAGAAAGATTCAACTCAGGACAAATTTCAGCCTCCCAGTTCACCAGTCTGTCCCATACTGCAAAACTAAATGAATACTTTGTAGTTGTACTACTTGGGAGGGAAAAAATGCTGGCCCTGTTGTGGAAAACAAATCTGGTCTTTTGAAAAAGGCAGTGACCTCAGTGACCATTTTGATACTTTATGTAACATTTCAAAGAATTTTCCACCAGATTGTGCTATCCTGGCCTACCTCATCTGGAATGCTAGAATCTCTTCTTTGCCTATGTTGAATGCAATCTGGTGTCCTGACCCCTTTCTTACCTTCTTCGCTGCATTTTTTTTTTCCAAACACTACCCTGATACATTCCCTCTCTATCATTTATGACACTTATCAAATGCATTACTATTCATCCCCCAGTCATACTGTAACTTTCTAATTATTTCAGCACAAACACATCTTGAGTGCCTAACAAAATTGAAATATTGTCCAGGGCAGGGAGCACACTTTAACCTCTTAAATTTCTTTAAGCATCTATCTGTGTAGTATTAGGCATATCCTGAATGCTTTTGCTTGTTGACTTCATCAAAATCCTGAGCTTTAAAAAAAATCACCTTCAGGCTGTTAGTGTAGCTCAGTGGTTGAGTGTTTGCCTTACAGGTATAAAGCCCTGTGTTCAATCCCCAACACTAAACACACACACACACACACATACCAGTTTAACACTTTTGTAAGTTGAATGTTTAGAAACCACTGAAAGTATTCCTCTCAAAACAAATATCACAATCAGTTTATAATATATCACAGTTTATGATGTGAAAGGAAATTTTCATCCCTCTCTGACTCATCCGATGCACAATTCTGCAGCCTTTGACCTTTTTTCTTTCTTCCTGTATTATAACACTAGGTGAGCTGGGTGCTGTGACACATGCCTGTGATCCCAGAGACTCCGGAGGCAGAGGCAGGAGCATTGAAAATTCAAAAGCCAGTCTCAGCCACTGAGTGAGACCCTGTCTCAAAAAAGCTGGGATGTGTCTCAATGGTTAAGTACCCTTGGGCCAATCCTCGGTATCAATAAACAAACAAAATTAAACAAAAAACCTACCAGCAGCATGCAACTAGGTTGTGATTTTTGCAGTGTCTTTTTTATTTATTTATTTTTTTTAATTTGTTTATTTTTTGGTACTGGGGATTGAACCCAGGGGCAGTCGACCACTGAGCCATATCCCCAGCCCTATTTTGTATTTTATTTAGAGACAGGGTCTCACTGAGTTGCTTAGGGCCTCGCTAAGTTGCTGAGGCTGGCTTTGAACTCGCGATCCTCCTGCCTCAGCCTCCCAAGTGCTGGGATTACAGGCATGCGCCACCACGCCCAGCTGCAGTGTCTTTTTTAAAAAATCACTTACAGACTTTAAAATTACATTTATTGATATTTCTCAAACAGGTGTGTCAAATCAGTTTATATTTAGCACATGGGAAGAATTTCACTTGATCTAAACTGGCCTAAAATCAAAATTGGGTATAGGAAACAGAACAGAAAGTTTATGATTCACTAATCTGTTCTGATACTGCCCTAAAAAAGCCCACTTCTGTTTTCTAGCAATGTAAGACAGTGATAAGTTAAAAAAAAGAAAAAAGAAAAAAACTTTTTTTTTCCCCTTTTCTTTTCTTTATTTTTGTCATTCTAGGGTCCCAACCTAGCACCTTGCTCATGCTAGGCAAGCATTCTACCACTTAGCTGTACTATCAGTCCCAGAGATGTTATATTTTATTGCTTTATAATTTTTTTTTCACTTCCAAGTTTTAAGGTTGACCAGGCTGGCCTCTAACTCTTAGGTTCAAGTTTCAAGCCATCCTCTTGCCTCAGCCTCCCCAGTAGCTGGGACTAGAGGCGTAGGCACACACCACTGCACCCATCTGCACCGCCTTTTTTTTTTTCCCTTGAACCGGGATTGAACTCGGGGGAACAGTGGCCGAGTGCCCCTGAGTCACATCTGCAGCCCTATTTTGCATTTTATTTAGAGACAGGGTCTCACTGAGTTGCTTAGGGCCTCGTGAAGTTGCTGAGGCTGGCTTTGAACTCGCGATCCTCCTGCTTCAGCCTCCTGAGTCGCTGGGATTACAGGCGTGCGCCACCGCACCGGCTCCTTCTTCATTTTTTATTCATTCTAATTAGTTATACATGAAAGCAGAATGCATTTCAACTCATTGTACACAAATGGAGCACATCTGGTTGTACACAATGCAGAATCACATCATCCGTGCAATCATACATGTACATAGGGCAATAATCTCCAACTCATTCCACCATCTTTCCTACCCCCAAATCCCCTCCCCTCCCTTCACTCCCCTCTGCCCAATCCAAAGTTCCTCCATTCTTCCCTTGCTGCCCCCCCCCAATTATGGATCAACATCCACATATCAGAGAGAACATTTGACCTTTGGTTCTTGGAGTTTGGCTTATTTCACTTAGCATGATATTCTCCAGCTCCATCCATTTACCTGCAAATGCCATAATTTCATTCTTCTTTAAGGCTTAGTAATATTCCATTGTGTAGATATACCACAGTTTCTTTATCTATTCATGTACTGAAGGGCATCTTGTTGGTTTCACAGTTTAGCTATTGTGACTTGAGCTGCTGTAAACATTGATGTGGCTATGTTACTGTAGTATGCTAATTTTAAGTCCTTTGGGTATATACCAAGGAGTGGGATAACTGGGTCAAATGGTGGGTCCATTCTAAGTTTCTAAGGAATCTCCATACTGCTTTCCAGAGTGGTTGTACCAATTTGTGGTCCCACCAGCAATGTATGAGTGTACCTTTTCCCCCACATCCTTGCCAACACTTACTGTTGCTTGTATTCTTGATAATTGCCATTCTCACTGGAGGGAGATGAAATCTTAGAGTAGTTTTGATTTGTGTTTCTCTGATTGCTAGAGATGTTGAACATTTTTTCATATATTTATTGATCAATTGTATATCTTCTGTGAAGTGTCTACTCAGTTCCTTAGCCCATTTATTGATTGGGTTATTTTTTTTTTCCGGTGTTAAGTTTTTTTAGTTCTTTATATATCCTGAAGATTAGTGCGCTATCCGATGTGCATTCTGCCTTTTTTTTTTTAAAGGCTGAACAGTATTCCATTATAGACACATATCACATTCTTTATCATTCAACTACTGATGAGCCTTCGAGCTGCTTCCACCTCTTGACTTTGTAAATAATGCTGGTTGTAGGTGTGCAAATATCTCTTCAAGATTCCACTTTAAGGACTGGAGGTGTAGCTCAGTAGTAGAGTGCTTGCCTACCATGCCTTGACTTCTATCTCCACCACTGAAAAAAAATTGTTTTTCATATCTTGTGGATTATACCCCCAGAAGTGAGATTCGTGGATCATATGGTAATTCTGTCTAGTTTTTTGAGGACCCTCCATACTGTTTTCCACAGTGTCTTGTCATTTCATATTCCCACCAGTATTGAGCAAAAGTTCCAATTTTTCTACGTTCTTTGCTGGCACTTGTTCTTTTTTTCTTTTTTAAAAAAAATTGCATTGCTTTAGTGAGTAGTGATGTTGACCATCTTTTCATACGCTTGTTGATCATTTGTATAGCTTTTTTGGAGAAATATCTGTTTTTTAGTTATACAGTTGTTTTTATTGTTGAGTTGTACCTCTTCACATATTTTGAATATTGTCTTTATCAGATTTGTGAATTGCAGTTTCTATTCCATTATGTATTCTATAATTAGAAATTATAACCCTCCTCCAGGCTTGGCTTTTCACCCTGATGGCTCCTTCCTTTGGTGTGCAGAAGTCATTAAGTTTGATGGCGTCCCATTTGTCTATCTTCGCTTTTGTTTTCCTGTGCTTTTGGTGTGTCATATCCAAAAAAACCATTGCCAAGTCCAGGGTCATGAAGCTTTCCCTTTATGTTTTCTTCCAGGAGTTTTGTATATTTTTTCTTTTCTGTTCTGTTCTTTTTTTTTTTTTTAGTTTTTTTTTTTTTTGAGAGTTTTATACTTTTAGGCCATACATTTATGTCATCAATCCATTTTGAATTAATTTTTGCTTATGGTATAAGGTAAGGAACCAGCTTCCCAAACAGTGTCTAAGAGAGTCATTTGCTCACAGTGTGGTTTTGGGACCCTTGTCAAAAGGCATTATACCATGTTCTTGAGGGTCTATTTCTGTGCTTGCTGTTCTGTTCCCTGGGTCTCTGTGTCTGACTTCATGCCAGCACCATATTGTTGTAATTACTATAACATTTGTTTTGAACAAATAGCAATTTTGCTGCAGTTATTTCTGCTATTTAGTAGAGCATTTAATAGAAATCAATCAGGGTACTGCAATGACTTGACAGAATATTGAACTAGTATTTCTCCCTATGTTAAGAAAAATATGCCAATTTAAAATACATTTTAAAGCCAGGCATGGAGGTATATGCTTATGAGCCCAGCAACTCAGGAGGCTGAGGCAGGAGGATCTCAAGTTTGACACTAGCCTGGGCAACATGGTGAGACCCTGTCTCAAAATAAAAAATAAAAAGGTTGGGGATGTAGCTCAGTGATAGACTGCCCTTGGGTTAAATCCCAGCACCACACTGAAAGAAAAGAACTGGGCATGATGGCCCACACTATAATCCCAGCAGCTCAGAAGGCTGAGGCAGGAGTATTGAAAGTTAAAGCCAGCCTCAGCAACTTAGTGAGGCCCTAAGCAACTTAGTGAGACCCTGCCTCAAAATTTAAAAAATAAATAAAAAGGGATGGGGATTGGCTCAGTGGTTAAGCACCCCTGGGTTCATTCAATCCCCAGTACCCAAAAAGAAAAAATGTTCTGGAATTAGATAGCAGTGATGTTGCAAAAACTTGTAAATATACTAAAAGCAACTGAATTGTATACTTCATTTTTATTTTTTATTTATGAATAAGGCTAGTCAAGTGAAGCTGTGGAAATGGAGAAGGAACAAAGAAATCTAACTGGTTGTGATCATTTAGTTGTAAACACCACTGCCAGCTAAATTGTAGACATTAAAGGTGAATTTTATAGTATGTGAATTATATCTTAGTAAAAAAAATAGTATTTTGTGAGTCTCTTGCCTTAAAAGCATGCCAATACCAATGCATAGGGAAAACTGAAATATATGTGCTCAGAAAGTGGTATTCGAGAGATCACTCTGGGATATGCTCATTGCAAAATTTTGATCACTTTTATTAAAGAAGATTCTAATAAGAAGAGTTTGATAATGATAAGAGTAAAATATGTCTCAGAGATTGGTCTGTGGCCACTAGAATTTTCTGTCAGAGATTAACCTTGCTCAATGCTAGGTGCTTGTAATTTGAACACATGTCCGTAGAGTTTATCCAAATGTGTCCAACACTGAATTAAGGACCTTGAATTTTTCATTGCTAAGAATGTGAGCTATGGAGTCACAAAACTTGTACTCAAAACTCAACTCTAATGTATAGCTATAGGTTAGGTACTTAATTTCTCTAGTTTCCACATCTATTAAGTAGGCTAACAGTAGCTACCTTAAATGAGATATTCAATATCAAGTGCTTAACAAGCACTATTAAAGTACCCAGAAGAAAGGATGACCCTAATATAGAACACATAATTTGTACTTCTGACTCCTAGTTAATAATCTTTTTGACCTATCTTCATCTCAGTTTTTATGGCTATAAACATCTCAAAAGCAGAGTACCTTGTGTATAGTGAGTGACTGCTTAACCCATTAATCCCCAAGTTTTCAATTCTGTGAATATTTCAATGAAACTGACACAGGTGTGTTAACATAGGTTGGAAATCAAAATCTAGCTGGGCATGGTGGCGCACTTCTGTATCCCAGCGGCTTGAGAGGCTGAAGCACAAGGATTGCAAGTTCAAAGCCAGCCTCAACAATTTACTGAGGCCCTAAGCAACTTAGTGAGACTCTGTCTGAAAAGAAAACATAAAAAAAAGGGCTGGGAGTGTTGCTCAGTGGTTAAAGTGGTTAAGGACCCCTGAGTTCCATACCCAGCCAATATTAAAAAAAGGAAAAAGAAAGAAAGAAAGAAAATAGAAATCTAGACCTTATGTATTCTTTATATATTTTTTATCTATACATGAAGTGTATATACATTTTTTGAAATGCTCTAATCATTCACCTATTACTTTTCTCAAAAGACTAAAACTCTAAAAACAACATTTAAAAATCACCACAACATTTAAAAATCATCTGTTGTTCAATTTAAGTTTTTATAGGTGTCCCATATCTGAGACAATGGGACTTAATGGGTTAATAAACTAGGTAGTGAGCTGGGCATGGTGGTGCATGCCTGTAATCCCAGTGGCTGGGGAGGCTGAGGCAGGAGGATCTCAGGTTCAAAGCCAGCGTCAGCACGGGCAAGGCGCTAAGCAACTCAGTGAGACCCTGTCTCTAAATAAATTACAAAAGAGGACTAGGGATGTGGCTCAGTGGCCGGTTGCCCTTGAGTTCAATCCCTAGTTCCAAAAAAAAAAACAAAAAAAAAAACTAGGTAGTGAATTACAAATATTCTTTTCCAGTTAGCCAAAAACTAAGTGTTTATGATGAATTGGATTGAGGAGCTAATGTATTGATATGCCAAAAGGAAACAGTAAACTATACTCACTTAGCGAATCATCTCCTTTCTTTAATGACACACATACTCCTAGCACTTTGGGCAGGAACATTTACAGCATGTATAAATAGGTCCCTAGTGAGGGGGCAGTTAGGTTGGGACTTCAAAGTTCTAAACAAGAAGTTCTCATCCAGTGATGACGCTGTTCTTTCCATTGAAGAACTGGATACAGTGTACTTAGTAAATCACTCTTCTGTAGGCTCAATATATTTTTTAAAAATTCTAACTATGTCAATGTGTTTTTTTCAACAAATTCTTTTATTTATTTATTTATTTATTTATTTATTTATTTATTTATTTTTTGAACCAGGGATTGAACTCAGGGACACTCGGCCACTGAGCCACATCCCCAGCCCTATTTTGTATTTTATTTAGAGACAGGGTCTCACTGAGTTGCTAAGGGCCTCGCTAAGTTGCTGAGGCTGGCTTTGAACTCACGATCCTCCTGACTCAGCCTCCCAAGTTGCTTGGATTACAGGCGTGCGCCACCACTCCCGGCTCAACAAATTCTTAATTCCCAATGAGGGAAGGAGATGCTGTTGTTCTCTGATATAAAAAATAAGACCCGGGCTGGGGACATAGCTCAGTTGGTAGAGTGCTTGCATTGCAAGCATAAGACCCTGGGTTCAAATCCCCAGCACCGCAAAAAAAAAAAAAAAGACCCTATTAAGATTAATATTTATAAATATTATATGTATGTACAATAAGAATGGAACATGAATGTAAGGACCAAGGGACAATAAAAGATAAATATGTATTTCCTTTTTAAAATACGTTTTTAGTTATAGGTGGACACAATACCTTTATTTTATTTATTTATTTTTATGCGGTGCTGAGGATGGAACCCAGTGCTCACACATGCCGGCAGGCGCTCTGCCACTGAGCTACAGCCCCAGCCCCAGCCTATGTATGTTCTTTTATATTATAATAATAACACCAAAAACATTAACATGAAATTTATTTATTTTATTACATTGAAATTATATGTCATTTATGTTAATCTATTATTTATAATTATTAGAATTGCCATTGTTATCACATGTAAATATCCTTACACTTAAATACAGGCCATTATATTTTTTGTGTAAAAACACATTTTTAAGCCATAATGACAAAGGATAGCATAAGGATGGGTAGGAAGGAGAGTGTGGAAGGGAAAACAAAAAAACAAAAAAACACTGTAATATTAACTCTAAAATCTTCAAACACCCTCACGTTTGCTCCCCGGGCCTGTTTTCCTTCAGGTCTGAATTCTTAAAAGGTCCATAAATTTTAGAGTTTTGTGAATCAAGTTAATTAATGCCTACATATGTTGGTGGCTTATGCAATATATTTTCTTGAGACTAATTAAATGAGGCCAAGGGGAAAAAATATTGTAGAGAGCTGTGTCAGGGGTATGTGCCAAGTGTTATATATTAACTCGATAATGTCAACCTAAAAATCCTGAAAAGAACCAGAACACTCTAACCATCCTGTACTCCCTGATGAAAAGAATTGAGTGTATCAGGCTGATGCCACTCCCACATACCCTCAGATCATCATTTAAAAGGTTTCCTTTAAGGGACAGAGTTGTGGCTCAGTCATGGGGCACTTGCTTAGCACCTGTGAGGCACTGGGTTCGAACCTCAGCACCACATAAATAAATACATACATGCATGAAGATTGTTCAAAAATATATAAATAAAGGAGATGTGACTGGATTAGTTTGTAGGGCAATGTATGCCCCAGGCTATCATTGAAAGCAATCGAACAGTAATTAATGGAGTTCAACACCCAGATGTGGTCAGTAAAAGGAGGCAGAGAAACTTGCCTAGCCACTGTCATCCCAGGAGCAACCACATTTGCTTGAGAAGCAACACCAGAGGGTCCACACTGGGAGTGGAGGTGGAGAAGACTTCCCTCAAACAATCCAGTCACTAAACAAAAAAGCAAATAATAACAAGCCTCAGAAAGTGGTAGGCGCCAGTACCCAGAGTTACTAAAGCTGCAATGTAATACCTCAAACATCTAGTTTCTAACAAAGACTTTGGAAAAAATGCAAAGAAACAGGATAATAGGACTCATACCCTGGGAAAAGAAGCAGGCAATCTAAGTTGTCTAGGAGAGGGACTGGGTGTCAGATTTATCAGAAAAAGATGTCAAAGAAGCTTTTATTATCACGTTCACAGAACTAAAGGGAGTTAAAGTTGAAGAAGTGAAGGAAGATACAATGACAATGTTTCTTTTTTTTAATATTTTTTTTAGTTGTCAATGGACCTTTATTTAATTTATTCATTTATATGTGGTTCTGAGAATTGAACCCTGTGCCTCACACATGATAGACAAGCACTCTACCACTGAGCCACAACCCAGCCCCCACAATGTCTCTCTCTCCCCCCTCCCCCCTCCCCCTTCCCCTCCTCCCTCCCCCTTCCTTTCTTCTTTCTTTCCTTTTCTTTCCTTTCCTTTTCTTTTCTTTTCTTTTCTTTTCCTTCTTTTTTCTTTTCTTTTCTTTTCTTTTCTTTTCTTTTCTTTTCTTTTCTTTCTTTCTTTCTTTCTCTTTCTTTCTTTCTTTCTTTCTTTCTTTCTTTCTTTCTTTCTTTCTTTCTCCCTCCCTCCCTCCCTCCCACCCTCCTATCTTTCTTTTTTCTTTTCTTTTTTCCAAAAGCACTGTTTTTCTTTTTACAGAGTCCTAACCACTTCAGGAGTAGGAGTGGGAGGGGTTCCTTTTTCAATCCACGGCCTCCGTAATGTTGGTTTGTTCTTACCAAACACACAGGCTAGTGGCATCATGGATTTGGTAAACTAATGACAATGTCTTGTCTCTCTGCTAGAGCAACAAGTGAGCATCAATCTCTGCTTCTGTAAGAATCCTAAATTTAGGATTTTCAACTGTAACTACTCCAACTTCTATTTCTGAAGGTTTGAAATCAATTGCTAGGACAGGAGATGGGCACGTAATTGCGGTTTCTAACATCTGTTCAAATGTCCAAATTTCTTCACTTTTTTTCAAGGAAGCTGGTTGACTCAGTTGGTTTAACTCCTGCTGCAGTGGCTTTAAACCCACAGTAGTAACCTGCAGGATCACACCTGCACACCTGAGGGCCTTGTTCTTCATCGGTGCCAATCAGAATCATACAACAACCAAGTGGCCTCATTTCAGCATTCTGTGTGTAGACCTGAGAAATATCAGCAATTCTTTTACACAGCATGTCCGCAAGAATCTCACAGCCACACTTGTATCCAATTAGCTGCCTCATAGCGTGCCCTTTGTACCTGGGATCTGCTGTCAGCTCTCATTCCAGTCATCACACAGCCAGTTTTCAGTAATCTTGAATGAATGAGTCACTGTGCTGGAATCCGATAATTTGTCAGGTACTTTCTTCGGTGGGACAATTACCGTGCAGTCTTTCCCTCTGACAGCTACTGATGTAAGACCACCTGGTTTATAGCCTTAAAAACATGTTCTACTTTGTAAAGTCCGCCCTCAGGTGAAAAAATGGTAATGCGGTGTTCAAAACCAGCGCTGGAACCACAGGACATATTGGTGCACCCACTACTTCAAACAGTCTCCTGAAGCTCTGGCACCAGCCGTAGAAACCCCTCCGGAAGTTGCAGTGACTCACAATGTTTCTTTAAATACAGATATCTGTATTATCCTAAGGAGATCAAGTAGAAATTCTGAAGTTGAAAAATACAGTAACTGAAACAAAATACTCATAGGAGTGGATCAACAGCACATCTGAATGGGCAGAAGAGTAAGTAAACTTGAAAATGGATCAATAGATCATATAAACTGAAGAACAGAGGAATAAAGAAAGCCTCAGAGAAATATGAGTGCTATTAAGCACAGAAAAAAAAAAACATGTAATAGAAGTACCAGAAGGAAAGGAATAGAAAACTACTTGAAATAATGAAAAAAACTTCCTAAATACACTGAAAAACAACCTTATACACTCAGGAAGCTCAGTGAATTACAAGTAGAATACACAAAAGAGCTTTACAAATAAATCAGAGCAAAAAATGTCGAAAGTCTTAAGACAAGGAGAATATCTTGAAAGCAGTAAGAAAAAGCAATTTGTTGCTGGCACATGCCTATAATCCCAATGACTCTGGAGGCTGAGGCAGGGGGATAGCAAGTTCAAGGCCAGCCTCAAAAACATAGCCGGGGCCCTAAGCAATTTAGCAAGACCCAATCTTAAAATAAAAAATAAAAAGGGCTGGAGATGCAGCTTAGTGGTTAAGCACTTCTGGGTTCAATCCCCAGTACCAAAAATAAATAAATAAATAAATAGGATAGAACAACCAGAGAGAAGAGTAAAAATGACAGAAGATGTGAATGCTATAAAGCAACTATCCTAACAGCTGTGGGACACTTCATTCAACAACAGATTATATATTCTTCTCAAGTTCACCTGGAACATTCTCCAGGATATTCTAGAGAAGAGAATAAAAGAAATATGAATGTGGGGCTGGAGCTGGGGCTCTGTGGCAAAGTGCTTGGCTAGCATGTGTGAGGCACTGGGTCAAACCCTGTAAGACACTGCATACAAAAATTAGCAAATTAAAATGAAGTCATGGTGTCCATCTACAACTACATAAAAGAAAAAAAAAACAAGAAAGAAAAGAAATCTGGATGCATTTGAAGGAACAGAAGTTATTCAAAGTAAACTTTCTTGGACCACAATGCAATGAAATTAGAAATCAATAGCATGAAAAAAAATCCAGGGAACTCATAAACACGTGGAAATTAATACATTCCCCTAAACAGCCAATATATCAAGGAGAATTAAAAGGAAAATTAAAAATTACTGAAAATAAAAATAAGAAAACAAAGACAGAACATGCCAAAGTTTTGGGGATGTTTCTATATTAAGAAAGAGCTTGGGGCTGGGTTTGTGGCTCAGTGGTAGAGCGCTTGCCTAGCATGCATGAGGCACTGGGTTCGATCCTCAGCACCACATAAATAAATAAAGGCGTTGTGTCCATCCAGAATTAAAAATATTAGGGCTGGGGATATAGCTCAGTTGGTAGAGTGCCTGCCTCGCAAGCACAAGGCCCTGGTTTCAATCCTCAGCACCGCAAAAAAAAAAAAAATAAAAAATAAAAAAAAGAGCTCAAATCAATAACCTAACTACCTTAGGATACTTGAAGAACAAACTAAACTTAAAAACCAGCTAAAAGAAGGAAAAAATAGAATGAATATGGATTGGCAGCGGATTGTTAGCCTAGCATGCTAGAGGCCCTGGGTTTGATCCCTAGCATGGGGGTTGGGAGACCAGGGAGGGGAGGAGGAAGGAGAAGAAAAGAATAACAGAGAAAATTTATGACATCAAAAACTGATTCTTTGAAAGATAAACAAAATTAACAAATCTTTAGCTAAATTAACGAAAAAAAGAGGCTCCAATTTCTAGAGTCAGAAACAAAAGAGAGGGCTGGGGATATAGCTCAGTTGGTAGAGTGCTTGCCTCATAACCACAAAGCCCTGGGTTTAATCCCCAGTACTGCAAAAAAAAAAAAAAAAAAGACATTACTATTGACCTTATATTTTAGAAGTAAAAAAGATTTACGGAATACTATGAAAAATTGTGTGCTAACAAACATGTAACTTATCCGTTTTATGGACTGAACTGTGTCCCCCCAAATTATTATGTTGAAGCCCCATTGTGACTGTACTTGGAGATGGGGCCTCTAAAGAGGCAATTGAGGTTAACTAAGGGAGAAACCTCAATCCCATGTAAGTGCTGTCCCTACAAGAAGGGATGTGTGTGCACAGGAATGCGGGCACGTGAGGACCTGCCACAAGGCAGCCAACTGCAAACCATGGGGAGAGGCCTCAGGAAAAACCTGCTGTCCAACACCTTGATCTTGGACTTCCAGCCTCCAGTACTATAAGAAATAAATTTCTGTAGTTCAACCACACTGTCTGTGACAGCCCTTGAAAACTAATACAGATGAAATGGATAAATTCCTAGAAAGACACAAACTATGGAAACTGGTTCCAGAAAAATAGACGAAATATACTAATGAACCTGAATAGATTCATAACAGGTGAAGAGACTGACTTCTTTTGTTTTGTTTTGTTTTGTTTTCCTGGTACTAGGGATTGAACCCAGAGGTGCTTAACCACTGAGCCCGATCCCCAGCCTTTTTTTTTTTTTTTTTTTTTTGAACCAGGGATTGAACTCAGGGGCACTCGGCCACTGAGCCACATCCCCAGCCCTATTTTGTATTTTATTTAGAGACAGGGTCTCACTCAGTTGCTTAGGGCCTCTCTAAGTTGCTGAGGCTGGCTTTGAACTCGCGATCCTCCTGACTCAGCCTCCCAAGTCGCTTGGATTACAGGCGTGCGCCACCATGCCCGGCTCCCAGCCCTTTTTTATTTTTTTATTTTTTATTTTGAGACAGGTCTTAGGGCCTTGCTAAATTGCTGAGACTGGCTTTGAACTTATAATCCTCCTGCCTCAGCCTCCGGAGCTGCTGGGATTATAGGAATGCATCACTGTGCCCAGCAAGAAACTGAAATTAGTAATCAAAAAACTATTTATAAAAATAAAGAAATAAAAAGTCTAGGCCCAGGAGACTTCACTGATGAATTCTATCAAATATTTAAAGAAAAATTAATACTGGTTCTTCACAAATTCTTTCAAAAGACAGAAGAGGAAAGAATCATTCTCAACTCATTTATGAAATCTATTTACCCTGAGAGCAAAATCAGACAAAGGCATCACAAGAAAACCACTTACTAATATCTCTTAGGCATATGCATGCACAAAATCTCAATAGCATACTGACAAACTGCATCTAGTAACATGAAAAAAGAATTACATATCATGACCCAGTGGGATTTACTTCAGAAATGCAATGTTGGTTTAACACTCAAAAACCAATTAATGAGGGCTGGGGATGTAACTCAGTGCTAGAGTACTTACCTGGTATGTATGAGGCCCTAGATTTGATCCCTAGTATCACAAAACAAAATAAAAACAAGGGCTGGGGATATAGCTCAGTTGGTAGAGTGCCTGCCTCGCAAGCACAAAGCCCTGGGTTCAATCCCCAGCACTACCCAAAAATAAATAAATAAATAAATAAATAAATAAATAAATAAAAACAATGTGTGTGGTACAAAGCTGTCCTTCCAGCTACTTGGAAGGCTCAGGCAGGAGAATCCAAAGTTCAAGTCTCTCCTAGGCAACTTAGTGTGACCCTGTCTCAAAATAAAAAATTTTAAAAACTGGGGATGTGACTCAGTGGTTGAATGTCCCTGAGTTCAATCCCTGGTCCCCCCACCAAAAGGTGAATGCTTAAGTCATTAATCTTAGAGATTTCTATTTTCTTTTTTTTTTTTTTAGATGTGGATAGACCTTTATTTTATTCATTTATTTATATGTAGTGCTGAGAATGGAACCCAGTGCCTCACACATGCTAGGCAAGCATTATTCTACCTGTGAGCCACAATCTCAGCCCCAAGATTTCTATTTTTTAATGTCCCAAATGCTATAAATTTCCCTGTAAGCACTGCTTGACCCTTTTTTAAAAAAAATTTTTGGTTGTCAATGGATCTTTATTTTATTTATTTATATGCATTGCTGAGAATCAAACCCAGTGCCTCACACATGCTAGACAAGCACTCTGCCACTGAGCCACAACCCCAGCCCTGCTTGACACTTTTTTGATGTTATCTTTTCATTTTAATTCAGTCAAAAATATTTTCTACTTTTATTATTTTCTTCTTTGACCTTTGGTTTATTTAATGTACTAATATTTGAGGATTTTCCAGCTATTTTATGATATTGTTTTATAATTTAATTTTTGTATGGCCAGAGAACGAACATACCTCATATGATTGAATCCATTAAAATTTATTGCATTTTGTTTCATGACCCAGAATAATTGTTGGTAAAGTATTGTGTGCACTTGGCAAGAATGTAGCCTGCTGTTGTTGGGCATGGTGTTCTACAAATACCAATTAAATCAGGTGTGGTGCACATACCGGTAATGCCAGCAACTCAATAGGTTGAGGCAGGAGTTCAAAGCTAGCCTCAGCAATTTAGTGAGGGCCTAAGTAATTTAGCAAGACCCTGTCTCAAAAGAAAACATAAAAAGGGATGGGGAGGTAGCTCAGTGGTTAGGGGCCCCTGGGTTCAGTTCCCAGTATCCAAAACAAAAATCAAACAACAAAAACCCAATTAAAGGCCGGACACGGTAGTGCATGCCTGTAATCCCAAGCACTTGGGAGGCTGAGGCAGGAGGATCGCGAGTTCAAAGCCAGCCTCAGCAACTTAGTGAGGCCCTAAGCAACTGAGTGAGACCCTGTCTCTAAATAAAATACAAAATAGGGCTGGGGATGTGGCTCAGTGGTGGAGTACCCCTGGGTTCAATCCCCAGTACCAAAAACTAAAACAAACAAACAAACAAACAAACAAAAAAACCCAATTAAAGGCTAGGGTTGTAGCTCAGTGGTAGAGCATTTGCCTGGCATGGGTTCCATCTTCAGCACCACATAAAAATAAATAAATAAAATAAGGTATTGTGTCCATCTACAACTAAAAAAATTATATAAAAAATTTTGAAAACATTTAAAAAATCCAATTAATTTAGTTGATAGCACTAAGTCATTTATATCATTACTGATATTCTGCCTCCTTGTTCTATCAGTTAATTATTAAAGAGGGGTGTTGAAGTATCTATAATTGTGACTCTTGTTTTCTCCTTTCAGTTATATCACTTTTTGCTTCATTTATCTCAGAACTCTGTTATTAGGTGCAAAATCATTAGGATTATTATTTTTTGTTTGTTTTTGGTACCAGGGATTGAACCCAGGGGCACTTAACCACTGAGCCACATCCCTATCCCTTTTTATTTTATTTTTTATTTTGAGATAGGGTCTAAGTTGCTGAGGCTCACTTTGAACTTGCAATCCTTCTGCCTCAGCCTCTGGAGCTGCTGGGATTACAGATGTGTGCCACTGCACCAGGTAGGATTTTTATATTTTCTTTATTTCATCATTATGAAATACTGGAAGTAGTTTCTGCCTTATAATCTACTTTGATAGAGTAGTAGTCCTGCCCTATCTGCCATTTTATATTCCAAAAATTTGTTATCTATTAACAGTGTGAAAATAGAAAATTCCAGAAACAAACAATTCCTAAGTTTCGAATTGTAGTTTTTTTCATAGCATGATGAAATCTTGTGCTGTCCCATGCTGTCCTGCCCAGGATATGACTCATCCCTTTGTCCAGTGTATCCTCACTGTATATGATACCCACCCATTAGTCATGTGGTAGTTATCTGGGTTATCAGACCAACTGTTGTGATATTATAGTGCTTGTGTTCAGGTAACCCTTATTTCACTTAGTAATTACCCCATTATATGTGTATATAGGGTTTGGTACTAGCCATAGTTTTAGGTATCTATTGGAGGTCTTGGGAATATACACACCTGCTATGGAAAAGTAGAATGTACTGAAACATAGCCCATCTAGTTTTTTGTTTTTTTTTTTTTTGGTTAGTAAATTCATGGTATACAACTTTTCTAGGGCTACCATAACTTTTTTTTTTTTTTTTTTTTTTACTGTTGTACTGGGTATTGAGCCCAGGGATGCTTTACCACTGGGCTACATCCCCAGCCCTTTTTAAATTTTTTATTTTGAGAGAGGGCCTTGCTAAGTTGCTTAAGGTATTGCTAAATTTCTCAGGCTGGCCTCAAATTTGTGATCCTCCTGTCTCAGCCTTCCAAGTCACTGGGATTACAGTCATGTGCCCTGCACCTGGCTAAATTATCACAAACTTGATGACTTAATGGAAATTGCTTCTTTCACAGGACCAGAAAGTCCAAAATCAAGGTGCAGGGGCCATATTCCCTCCAAAGGGAGTTTCCCATGGTTCCAGGTACTTCCCAAGGCTACGTAACCCCATGTGCCTGCATCTTCACATCACCTTCTGTCTTTTTCTCTTCCATCTTTTATAAGGGCACTTGTCATTAGAGCTGGGACCAAGCTGGATAATTCAAGATGATCTCAAGATTCTTAAGTTCATTACATCTCCAGTCTATTTCCAACGAAGATTACACTTAGAGATGTCAGAAGGCCTGCTCTGTCATGTGAGGATAGTGAGAAGGCAGCTCTCTGCAAGCTAGAACCCTCTCCAGAAACTGACTCTGTCAACCTTGATCTGGGACTTTTAGCCTCTAGAACTGTGAGAAAATAAATGTGTTGTCCAGGCTACCTCATCTATCCTGTTTTGTTATAGTACCCTGAGCAAACTCAGTCCGAGCTGAGGAGTGTTGAGATGGTGGAGGCATAGTGATGACGTGACATTGGGGGAGCGGGTGCCGGGGGGATTAAAGTGAGGGGCACTCCACCACTGAGCCACATCCCCAGCCCTATTTTGTATTTTATTTGGAGACAGGGTCTCACTGAATTGCTTAGCGCCTAGCTAAATTGCTGAGGCTGGCTTTGAACTTGGGCTCCTCCTGCCTCAGCCTCCCAAGCTGCTGGGATTACAGGTGTGCTCCACCGTGGCCAGCAGGTCTTATATTTGTTCATTAGCAGCATGAACATACCTAAAAGAAGGTAAGTTTTTGTTAATGATGCTTTAACAAATACTCTTGAAGGTGAATTTTTGCACACTCCTATGATAACGTTAACACATTCACATTATTGTCACCAGAAGTTCGAGCAGTTTCCAGAGGGGACCTCAACTCAGGACAAGTGGGGTTCTTGGCATACATGCCAGAAAAGAATTTTAGCATGTGCCAGAGACACAGATGAAGGTTTATTTAGGAAAGCAGAGACACACACATTCAAGGGAGAATATGAGCTATCTCAAGAGGAAGATTTTAGGGTGGAGCAAGGAGCACACATTCAAGGTAGAGTCCTAAGAGAGAAAGAGCAACGCGTTGGTGTGAGGTGTTATTTATAAAGGGGCCTTTGCTAGAGGCTGGCCGGTGTAGAAGTGGAGTCAGGGCAGTTACACAATTTGGGGCCCGTTTTCCCTGTGCTTGCACATTGCCCTCATGTTTTGTTTTGTTTTTGTAGGCAAGGGCATGGGTGAGGGGCACAGGCCAAGGGAGTGGGCTGAGTTGCTGAGGGGTTGCAAGAGTGTTTTCTGCATTTCAATGATCTCTGATTTCCCTGTATCCCAAAGGCTCATGGGCTTTTCACTTTTGAGACTCAGTCTATCTTTGTGGTATCTCCATAATCCTAACTCATTATCACCAGTTGTGAAAATCCTAACTTCCTGACTTAAATCACATATTATGTTATGAACTCAGTGGAGAAGTGGCATTAAAAAGATCTTCTACTGATTAGCCCACAAACAGTTTTTAAGTCATTCATGAAGTCTTTGGAACAACACCAATTTAAGGAATTCATTCAGCCAGGTTCTTTCTGTTAGGCCCTTGCTGGTGCTTTGCTAGCCTGTTTGACTGCTCAAAGTTACCTGCTCTCTGATGATAGTCCATTCACTTCCATGGATTAAATGGAAAATAAATATAAGAATTAAGAAAACTGGGACTGGGGATATAGCTCAGTTGGTAGAGTGCCTGCCTTGCAAGCACAAGGCCCTGGATTCAATCCCCAGCACCGCAAAAAAAAAGAAAAGAAAACTGATCATGGCCCATTGGAAAATAGGCACAGTGAGAACCAAGAGGGTGGCATGAAAGGATGGGTACTCTAAGGAGACATTTTTCTCTTAAAGATAGAAGGAAGGGAAGGTACCGTGACAACAGGGTATCTTGAACTACTTAAGAGGCCAACATAAAAACACTATAAACTCATTTTAAACTCATTTGCATATTCCTTCATCTATTCAATACATACCTTTTAAGTTCCTATTGCATAAAATGCTTTGTGCTGTTGGAGATGTAAGGATGAAGACTATGTGGACACAAACTGTAAGCACTTCATAATTCCTAGTGAATTTACCTAAAGAGTAACATGTTTCTAATTAATATTTCACTAATGTCACAAGAGGAACTAAGTGCTATTAAGGTGTAGTGTGTGTGTGTGTGTGTGTGTGTGTGTGTGTGTAAAATAGAAGCCTAATGATTCTGAAGTAAGTCTTGCAAAAATAGTGAAAAATGTAGCAAGACTTTTCCATTTTTTAATTGGTGCACTGTAGTCATACATAATTATGGGATTTGTTGCTACATACATGCACACAATTTGGCCAATATCAATCCCCAGGACTCTCCCCTCTCTCCTCACCTTCCACCCCTTGGTCCCTTCTCCTCTAGTGATCTCCCTTTAATTTCCATGAGATCTGCCCCCATCTTTCTTTTCCTTTTTCCTCTCTAGCTTCTGCGTATGACAGAAAACGGATGTCCCTTGACCTTCTGAATTTGTTTTTTGGTACTGGAGATTGATTCCAGGAGTGCTTAACCACTGAGCCACATCCCCAGTCCTTTTATTTCGGGACAGGATCTTGCTAAATTGCTTAGGGCCTCACTAAGTTGCTGAGGCTGGCCTTGAACTTTGATTCTCCTAAGTTGCAGTGATGCCACCATGCTTAGCAACCTTTTCTTAGCTCACTTGCAGGATGAGGAAACAGCTCCAGACTAGGCCTCATGTGGCCTGCCTGATGGAGCTCCAGCAGTGGCAGAACTGAAATAGAAACCGTTCTCCTGAAAACTAGGTAGAGAGCATACCTCCTCTTTCCTCCACTTGTGTCAAGTCTTCCAACCTCGAGGCCCAACCAAGTTGTTACTGCTTTCAGGACGCCTTCCCTGACCCTCCCCAAGTAAATAAACCCCTGGGCTGGAATGTGTTGCTCATAAGTGCATCTAACAATACATTCTAAAGTGGTCATCAGAATTTCTTCCCTAAATATTCTGTCTGGAGAATCTCAAGCCCAAAAGAGGAGTACATGTGTAGTCCCTGGGCTCTCTTTGGATGTGAGGATCAAAGGTAAAAAATGATGGCCACTGCATCATTTTTCATAAAATACCATTTTTTATATTATACAAACTCTTGTAATTTTTTTTTCTGATGTACCACTTACTACTGCTTAGTAAGATTATTTATGCCTTTCCTGAAAAATCCAATGAATACTTTCGTGTTTTCACCTACTTTAAGTCCTGTGACTTTTCTTTCATATTCAGGTATTCACAACCATTTAATAAGAATACACCATGTTTCAGATAGCGTAACTAACTCGATGCTGGAAATGCAGTGGTGAGCAAGACACACGGAGATGACAAGAGCCAGCAGAACAGAGACTGCCAGTCACAAGAGAGTGTGCTAAATGCTACGCTGGAAGAATCAAGGCTGCATCAACTGTTCTAGAGGATTAAAACCTAGTTAGGTTCTGTAGAAGTGATGCTAAGTGAAGTATAAAGAATCAAGAGTTCACTATAGGAAGAATAGTTCCAAAGAGGGAATACAAAGAACTGAGATGAGGGAAAAAATCATATTTTTGAAGAACAGAAGGATGGTCCTCAAGACTGAGCCACAATGAAGATGGGCAGGAATAAGAAAGGACCACTTAATAAAGGAGTTTTGGGATGATGATAAAATGTCAGGTTAAAAGGAATGAAATACCATGAAAAGGTTGTGAAAAGGGAAAGGCTGCAGAAAGATAAATGATTTTCCTTGTCAATTCTTAATACTTTAAGGAGTCAAGAAAAATCTATATTTAGTTTGGATAAAAACAATAAACTTGCCAAGTATTAAAGATAAATTATATGTAAAACACAAGTTACTTCTGCAAAGCAATTTCTTGACTCATGATTAACATTACAAAGGGAGATAAGGTATTTAACAATAGATCAACAGGTAATTGTATCCTCCTTTAATTTGAAACCAGTCAGCTCTAAATTATTCATCCTGAAGAATAGATATATACGTAACTTAAAATGATCAATAACCAAGATCATTTTGATATTACTTTGGAATATGCTTTTTAATTTTCTATTAAACACAGATATCTCTGAAATGGTGGACTTTATTTAAAACTGCAACAGAGAAAGGGGCATTCCATTTTGCCAAGTCTTATGATGCATCCCATACTGGGAACTGAAAGTGTATTTTAGGCCAGTATCAGACTTAGTGGAGTAGTAGTTTGTGTTTTTTTCTTTACACTTTTCCAAATGACTTTTTAAAACAACAAGCAGGAGTAGCTTTATTATTTTTCTAGTAATAAAACATTCCTATTTGGAAAATCGAAGAGTGAAAGTATCCTCTTTCACATTTTCCTAGAGAAGGATCAGGTTAAATAATTGAGTTTAGAGAGCTTCTCTGAGATATAAAGTGTATTTTAAAAATGCTAGTAGTAAGAGCCAGAAAGGAACAAAACATTAACAAAGAAGAATACTATAAGAGCTATTCTCTAGGTTTGTAATTTGGATAATGACTATTTTGGCAAATATTATGTGAAAATACTAAAAGGAACAGCAGTCTCAGCAATGAAACAGATGCTACAGAATTTTAAAATATGGACAGATACTGATTAAAGATTTTTCTGTGTAAAATAAAATCAGTGTTTTTATAACTAAAACTAGTTACAGACAGTAAATGCACTGAGAATAATTTCACTTGCAATATTGAATACTTTTTAATATTAGATGAAGATTAAGACAGAATCTAATTTAGAAATCAAAGGACAGTTAGGGAGAACTGTCTTACTTAGGAACAGTTTAAAAAATAACAAGAATATTTTGGAATTATCAGTTACTCATAGCTATGGATGATCTTCAAATTAACAAGATTAGAAAGATATAACTTAAAAGCTGTAAAATTCACCAGACTGACTTAACTATTATCTGAGAAAGTAATGGGTGGGCTCCATACCATTTGTATAATAACTGTTTAGTAATGATGGTATATGTTCTGTGAGGAATCTGAATATGGTGCTTTTGTCTACTTAGTAACTCAGTTGTTAATTCTTAACGAACAAACAAAACAAAACACCCAAACATTCTGATTTTGTTGTTTAAAAAAATGTTTTCATTTTAATGATCTGAGTTAGTAACAAACAAATATACAAAATTGTCTTTCACATTTCCATACATTGTACTATGGACCAATTGAAAACTCTGGACTACAAATGCAGGTTTCTTTGAATCCTTTTTTGTTGGCATTGCTGTGCTGGGGATTGAACCCAGGGTCTTGCACATGCGAGGCAAGTGCTTTGCCGCTGAGTTATATCCCCAGCCCTCTTGGTATTCTTGACTTCAATTTTTGTCACTTATAAATAAAGGCAATTTGCAAAAACATGCATTTGTGAACAGATACCAAATGTTGTGCATGCAAGTTAATGCACAACCAATATTGTACACTGTTCGTTTGTACAGCTGTGTCAAGTATAACTGTATAACTGACATAGAACCAGTTATCCTGGGATATTCCACTCTATTTGAAAAGCATTTTTGTGAAACAGATGGAAATACAGTTTACAACCAAAGTTGTATTCTACAAATACAATAAAATTTGCAACTTAAACATCTGAAGCACTGTTTAAGAAAGTTACTTCAATAACCCTGCTGCTGTACTGGTTTTATGAGCATATCTTCAAAATTATGGGTTGCAATATAGCTGCTTAAAAGAAAATAAATATGCATATAAAGAGGAAAATTATGGTTTAAAAATATGAAGTTGTAAAAATAGTCCAAATGCATGAGTCTACCTATACATTTTAAAGTTTTAGGAAGTTCTTTAACTTCAGAATTTTGAAAGCAATCTGAAAAATTTCTAAACATTTTTAAAATATGATTTTTTTCCATTACTAATGTTTCCTATTTGGTAATAACAGAAAAATGGGCAGCTTCTAGTTACACTTACTGTGATAATTCATCATTATAAATTTATGACTTCATTAGAAGGTCAAGTAATTGGAAACTGGGTTATAATGAAAATGATAAGGAACGAGGCCCCTTTCTCCAACCACTCATCTGAACTAGTAATAAGCACCAACACACTGAATTTTTTACATTAAATTATTTCCAGAAATCTATAGGTAGGAAAGTCCAATATTTCTTAAAAATATTTTCCTGGGTTGTGGTAACATGTGCTTTACCTCTTTAAGTCTATCTACAACCTAAGTTATTTCTATATTATAAATTTCAAACTCCCTGGCAAGGAATGTAAATGCTAATAGGCTAGATATTTATTTAACTTCATACAAACAGAGGACTTGGGCATGGTTCTCATAGTAAAAGTCCCACTTTTCTCTAAGGCCTGAGGTTGATGTTTTTGCCTACTCTATGGAACAAAAGAGAGAAGATGATGCATCTAAACTACCAGGGTTTCTTCCAGGCAGATTCATAGGACTTGGCCTCCCATATTAAGAAAACACTTGTTTTACTAACTAACTCATACGAATACAGCTGTAAACACTGTGAGGACAACTGCAGTTCAAAAGGAAATGGGGTATGTTCTATAGCAAATGAGTTAACTTTACAGAAATATCTTTGTTAACCATGAGGAAAATGTGGCTATAATTTCAAATATCCACTTCAAGAATAACCTAAATGCAAAGTGGCTTTTAAAAATATTTAAAACATAAATGATTGAGGAAAGTAAGCCAGGGGAGAAATGTAAAGATGTATACTTAACAACACTACATCAGCAGATGTAGTTCCCTACTCTGTACTTTGAAAATGAAAGAAACCAATTCTGTCCACTGTTCAAAACTACCAGAAAGATATATGGCTGCTTCCTACTCTTCTCCACTTGCAAAATTAATTTTATGATTTTCCCACTGCTGATAATCTCCATATCTCTCATGTGAGTTAAGCAAATTAATCAAACAGGTTCCTTTTGTTTTTAAAATAAGTTTTTAAAAACCTTTCAGAAATGGAATATTTAACACTTGAGAAAAATTCCTATTACTGAACACCTTGTCTAATGGCAGGTACAAGTATTAAGGATTATTGCTTTTAATAAGATAACCATCAGAAATATTTAAGCTAAACTCAAATACTTATTTTTCACCCAATTCTACAATTGTTTTTTATTCACAAATCAAGTGATATGTCACCTTCAATTCTTTGTCAGTAATATGAGAAATTGGCCTGTTAACTGGATATCGAGACAACAGAAATATCCACATAAGCATGACTTATTTGGGCATTGAGCAGTAACACTGCTTTCTTGATAGGACTTAAGGCACTAAATGGTGGTAAAATAAACAAAAGTATGATGATTAACAACTTCTTTAGAATCCTAAAAGAGGAGATAGTTTAGAATGACACTAGTAAATCTTTTCCACAAACAAATAAGGCATCCTGTTGGCAAACACAAATAAAACACAAGGTCATATTGAACCTAATACATTCACTGTCTTAGCTAAACTACTTGAACCGCTAGCTACCAAACTTAAGAAAGCTACAATAGTGTGTATAAAGGTTGAAAAAGGCACCAAAAGGAGAACTCTACCACTTCCAGTTCTAAAAGTTAGGGAAGCTGTGTGTAACACTGCATGTCGTCTGATTATCCATTTTATTCTTTCTAATGTAGCATGTAGTTAGATTTTTATTTCAACAAATCAGTGAATGAAATACTAGTTTAATAAAAAATTTATTTAATGAATTAGGAAGTTGCTGCAGTGTCTACACAGCCCCATTTATAAAGCTAAATGAATTCTAGCACTGAATGCATATTCTGGATAATACTGGAGCAAATCTGTATGAACAAAAACAGTTACCTCAGGAGAAAATTCACAACAGAAATTCAACATATAACTAAATGCGATTTACTGGGAGCAATGACGTGTAGTATAGATTCAGAGAACATAATTATAACCATGACATTTTCCTTGTGAAAAATACAGTTATTAGTAAAATAAAATGTACAATTGAAATTTTTGAGAGGAAAAAACATAGCATAAACAAAAATACTTTTCTTTGAGATAGGGAAAATAGTCTGTCACTGTTTTTTTCATTACAATATAATTTGACACAAAAAGCAGTCATAGAATTGCACCAATTCCACATCCAGTTTCCTGAACATGTTAAAAGGAGTCCATAAAGCAGAATGCAGTTTCTGAACTTTATATTTTAAATCGATGATATTCTCATATAGGATGTTACATCACACCAGATCTGTTTACATAATGTACAATACTTTCAGTTTTGTGGCCAGACATGTATACAAATGCATGCTTTCTGCCACCTCTCTTTCATTCTGGCACGTAGCCAGAATCAGAAATAATGAAGTTACTTAAGTGTTATCTCTAGCAAAAAAGAAAAATTACATTTAGTGCATGCTTCATCATTTGTCAAAAAACATTTCTGAAAATAAAATTCAGTTACCCAATGGTTTATAAAATAGAAAAATCATTCATTAGGATAAAAATGTGGTGGGACTGAGGTCCACTTCTAAGGACTGACTTCCTTGGCGGCACCACTGTCCTCTGCAGAGGTCCTGCTGAAAGCTTGGTGATGGAAGTGGCATACCTGCAGGAGGCCTCTGCTTGACATCTGATTATCTGTGATCTCCCCACCTCTGCCATTTCATTAGTGCTATAAAAAAGATGGGACTTTGTGAAAGTGTTAGGAACATTTCTGTTGTACATGATTTAGAAGTTCTCCAAATTTTTCAAACAGGTCCTCCACCCATTTTACATTTTTCATACAAAGTTGAACAATTTCCTCTTGTCCTAAATCTTCATTTTTTTTCTGCACAGAAGATATCTAAAATAAAGAAAACCGTCATATTAATCTCCAGGATACACAAAAAACTTAATGCCAAAAACAAAACAAAACAAAACAGTAAGTGTAAAGGAACTAAATAGACACTTCATAGAAGAAGAAATAAGAATGGTCAACAAATATATGAAACACTGCTCAACATCTCTAGCAATTAGAGAAATTAAAACTACACTGAGATTCCATCTCACTCCAGTCAAAATGGGAATAATCAAGGATATGGGTAACAATGAATGTTGGTATGAATGTGGGGAAAAAGGTACACTCATATACTGCTGATAGGGCTACAAATAGGTGCAACCACTTTGGAGATTCCTCAGAAAACTTGGAATGGAACCACCATCTGACCCAGTATCCCACTCCTTGGTTTATATTCAAAGGAGTTAAAATCAGCATACTATAGTGATGTGGCCATATCAATATTCATAGCAGCTTGATTCAAAACAGCTAAGCTATGGAACCAACATAGGTGCCCTTCAACAGATGAATGGATAAAGAAAATGTGGTACATATACACAATAGAATATTAGCCTTAAAAAAGAATGAAATGATGGTATTTGCCAGTAAATGGGTGGAAATGGAGGCTATCATGCTAAGTGAAATAAGCCAATCCCCAAAGAACCAAAAGCCAAATGTTCTCTCTGATGTGTGGATGCCCACACATAAGGGGAGAGGAGGGAGGAAGAAAAGAAGTACTTTGGATTAGACAAAGGAGAAAGAAGGGAAGGGAAGGAGGATGGGCTTAGGCAAGACAGCAGAATTAATCAGACATAACTTTCTTATATTAATATATGAATACATGACCAGTGAAACTTCACATCATGTACAACTGCAAGAATGGGATCCTTCTTAGATTAAGTTATATTTTATGTATGTATAATATGTCAAAATACGCTCTACTATCCTGTATATCTAAAAAGAACAAGTAAGAAAGAAAAAGTACCACATTAGCTTCTACTTCAACTTCATACTCAAGCCCCTCACAAGGCCTTATGCTCTCTATATCATCAATGAAAAATGAATTTATTCATGTACTGATTTTTTTCTTATTCCCACCCATGGAGAATGTTATTTCAGATAAATCTGAGTGAGGTCTAATCCTGTTATCATTGGGTCAATGGGGGCAGAAAGGAAGGCTAGAAAAAGTACTTCAAACTTTCTCAATTCCTTCCAATTGTGTTAAAAAAAATGATAAATATTGAGATTAATATTTCAGAGCACTGTAAAAACAGTCAACATATTTTGCATGACAACCTTTGCTAGAGAGAGGTAGATTTATGAACATCATATGTACTATCTAACACATCAGGTATAGCCCTAGGACAACTTAACCTCTTAAAATTGAAAAGCTGATAGTGCTGATAAAAGAAGTACTGCCTACAACCATTTACTCTATCCCAGGAAATTATTCCTTCCATCTCATCCACAAGGTGGTACTCTTGTCACATGTAATTTCTCAGTAACTTAAAATCTATGATACTTCAAAGTTATAGTTAAATATTAACTTTCATTTCTTCATTCTAAGGTACAAAAGCCATTTTTCTGCAATCAAGCGGGGTAAGGCCACTAGTGATAAGACATCGAGATGTCAGAGTAGTGACTAAACTGAATTAAAACAGGATCATTCTACATTATGAGAGAACAAAATGCAATAAAGCACTATTTGTTATGGCAAGGCAGGGCAAGCACTAGCAGCTCAAAAGCATTACCAGTTGCATACTCAGAGGTGGTAAGGCTGATGAGTCAGCACAGAACAGCATGGAAACTCAAACCAATATATCTAGTTGTCACTTACAGAAGAATATAGGAAAATGTTTACATATACACATTTTATAACAATTTTTTAAATATATATTTTTTTAGTTGTAGGTGGACACAATACATTTATTTTTTTAATTTTATGTGGTGCTAAGGATGGGACCCAGGGCCTCATGCATGCTAGGCAAGCACTGTACCACTGAGCTACAACCCCAGCCCTATAACAATTATTTTTAAAGCATTCACAAATACTATAGGTAAAATCTCCTTAAGTTTAGAAAAGCATACATTTCTTTTTTGAATACATGAAAAGACATTACCTCTTCCTTACATATCAGATAAACATGATATTTATAATGATGGAGTGAATGATACAAAGAATACAACTGTATTTTCTCTGGATCGACAGCAAACTCCTATAAAAAGAAAAAAGTTTATAGATATATTTTCTGTAACGTGAGATAAAAATATTTTGGGGAAAAGTTTCATGGTAATTTTAAAAATGATTAATGTGGCTAGATTATACAGAGGCTCATTCAAAATAAGAGTTTAAGTTTTATTTTTAAATCTTCATTAAACTTTTTCCTCAATATAAATATGCACTATTTGAAAAATTAACATTATATAAAAATTTTAACATTATAGAAAATTTTAAATAAAAAATATGACTTATAAAGTAAAAGCTTTCTATAATTTCTTGCTTCAGACATAAATGAAGCTAACAGCATGTTATACCTTAACTTTATAATAAAAGGGAATCATTTATAAATATTATCCTATAACTTTCCTTCTCCCTCACAAGTTATTTTTTTTATCTAACTACAATTTGGGTTATCTTTCCATTTATTACATATATTTCTTCTTCCCTACCCTTCCAAATATAAACTATATGAAGGCAGGGATTTTTCAACTAGTTTTTACTGTTGTATCCCTTTTACTTAGAATTCTATTTGGTGTACTAAAAATAATTTTTTTGAAAGTATTAATAAATCTATCTCTTCTTTTTCAAAAGTAAACATTATATTGTCTTCATGGCTCTTTATCTAACTTCACACTAGCAGTGTATAACTGGATTGCTCTTACAATTGTGCAGTGAGCCAAAGGCATTTGTGAATGTGTTTCTATAGAAACACATATGTGGAGCTGATATTCTATAAAATTGTTTTCTCAAAAGGTTATAACAATTTATACTATGTTTTTTTTTTTTTTTGGAACCAGGGAATTGAACTCAGGGACACTCGGCCACTGAGCCACATCCCCAGCCCTATTTTGTATTTTATTTAGAGACAGGGTCTCACTGAGTTGCTGAGGCTGGCTTTGAACTCGAGATCCCCCTGACTCAGCCTCCCTAGTCGCTTGGATTACAGGTGTGCGCCACCATGCCGGCTATACTATGTTTAAAGATGAACAAATTCCAATTTTAATGAGTATGCAGATATGAAATCAATACTGAACCTTACGGAATATGTGCATCCTCACTTATCTGTACACGTGTATCCAATGACAAAATAATAAAAAGGTAATACGTTAATTAGCTTAAGTTAGCCATTCCACAAAGCATAATATTTTAAAACGTGTTGTACATGATAAATATATATAATTATTTTTCAATTAACAAAATGAAAACTTCAAATACATAAACATGCGCATAGGACAATTCTTTCCTTATTAGTTTATTTTAAAATTTGTGAGCACTTACTATAGGCTAGATACTGTGCTAGGCACTGGAGAAAAACAATACTAAGTCCCTCTTCCTCAGGTTAGAGTTGCTTATTTCTACCCAAGAAGTCTTTACACTTAATGACAACATATTATAAAATATCTGCTTGTTTCAATGTTTTGGGTGGAAACTATAAACTGTATTATTAACTGGAAAAGGTAAACTTTCATTAATCAATATATTCTTACCTGTGCAGATTTAGTGGTTGTTTTAGAAGTCCTTAGAGTTTTCTTATTATAAGTTTTGCCATTCATTTTGATTTTAGAAACAGCAGATCCTCCACTTTTTGTTTTAGAGTCTCGAGTAATTATTGTTAGTTCAGGAAAACTTTCCAAAGCATTCTTTAAAACAATGAAGCATAATAACTGACATCAGAAGAAAACTAACCTGAACTATTTTCATGATTTAAAATTCACACACACACACACGTAGTGGGGGTATAGACATGCCCACAAATTCTTTGCACCTCCTTCCATCAGACATGGAATCTATTTCCCATCCCTTGAATCTGAGCCAACTATATGGCCTGCTTTTTAAAGCAAAAGCACATACTACACTGTAGGGACTCTTGAACAAGACAGAATTCTTCCTAGTTATGCCTCACTGGCTTCAAGGCAGGAGAAAGAGGGACATATATAAGTTACTTCAAAGCTCTTCCACTTTAAGTATTGTTAATACCCTGAACTGAAGCCAAGCCCTGCTATAAGTCTTCTGATCCTGGATGAAGATGAGGACATAGAACAACAATAAGCTTTGTAATCCTTTGGTTTTGCCACTTCTCATGCTTCTTTTAAATGTACAAAAAGCACTGGTGAGGTGAGATCTTAAAACATAACTTGATGAGTTTTCTGTCTATAAAGACATGGTAGCTAACACTGATAATATGGTGGCCACATGGCAGAACCAATTCCATTGGCATATTTATGCCTTACCTACTTGGCAAATCATCCTGACACGAAAAGATATAAACAATAACTGGATGCTACTTATAGCTAAATTTAACTAGTTTCATTATAGTTTTGTAAATTAGATTGAGCTACCAGCAACATTTATTATTTTGACACTAAAAGGATTAAAGCACTGACACTATATTTACAATTCATAATGTAGTTCTTATTTGATAAGCTCAACCATTAACTGTTAAAACCTTTAACACCATTCTTTGTGAAACTCATATAGTTCCCAAGCACTGGCTTTGTGGCCCTGATAATATACATTTTTAAAACAGGTAAGTTTTTTTTATGTATAAATGTAGTATGGAAGTGTCATTTGATGCAAACAATAAAACTTCTTGCACTTCCTATAAGAATGAGCTATCTCTAGTTTCTAGCATTGTTCCTTTCTTAGATAATTCATCCTTTTATCAGATATTCTGGTGCTTTGCATTTAAAACCTGCCGACTGGGTAATTTTGTCTCCAGATCACTAATTGCAATAAATGGAATTTAAAGACTAAAACTAAATCTTAGAAGCCATGGGCACCAGGTTAGTGGAGATGAAAGGAGAAAATTTAAATCTTTCCAGTGAGCACAAGATGGTAACAATAACATAAAGCATGTGGTTTTTCGAAGAAGACAGAATATCATTAACTTCAAAAGCTTCAGGACTCACTCCAAAAATTACCAAGAACATCATAAGAAACTGTGCTAATTATTTCTAAGGAACAGAACTCTGTTTTTTGTACTGGGGACTGAACCCTGAGGTGCACTGGGATTCCAGGCATGCAGCACTGCACCTGGCCATACGTTTTCCTTCCTATTATATTTAGGGCTATGATTGTCACTGAGTTTTGCTAATAAACAATCGAAAGAAAATACCTTAAATGATTGATCCAAATGAAGATTCAAAAGCAGTCTCTTTCGGTTATCATTTAGCATGCCATCTATTTTTTTCATATGAGGTAAAAGTAGCTCATCTGAAATAACATAATTTAACAGGATAAACTATCAACTTGTTAAAAATCCAAATTTTCCTCAAAACATTTGTATATAAAAAATTTAAATTAATTGGCTTATGTAAAATATTGCTTATCAAAATGGAAATTAATCTTCCTGAATAAAGGCTAACTTGCAAAAATAAGTTTATAATAGAATGTGAAAAAGGCAGTGCAGTGTGATAATGGGACATATTCTGCAAAAGTACTGGGCTTTAAGGTGAACTAGAACCAATGGATGACAGTAATGTGATCAACTGGCAGGTTCTACAGACCTCATTTACCATCTGCACAATATAGTGATTACACAATAGAAATTGGTCATCACTATAAAGTTTTATAAAACGCCCTGTATGACCAAGAGGTGATCCTTTTTTAAAAAAATACAACGCTAGAGATTGAACCTGGGACCTCATGTATGTTAGTCAAGTGCTCTATACTGAGTTGCAACCTCAGCCCTGAGATATTCTTAATTCACTGTAATTTGAAGCAAAGAAAAAGTAGAGGAAGAAAAATGAGCAACCCAGTGTCAAAATAGCTATTTTATAAAAGGAGAGAGAAAAAGTATGACAAAGATTCTCATTTGAAATGTTTTATTTTCTTTTTTACCTCTCTGAACTTTAAGCTTTTAAGAAAAGTACTTTCAAAGACTAAGTTAATTACCTCTGGTATTACATTAAATACTCTAGGTAATTAAACTATTTCTTAATTTACCAACATGGTAATATGCAATATTTTATACTATTGTCTTAATGACCTTTCTGGGAAAAAAAAAATACTCCTCAAGTCTAGGTTATAAACTTCACAGGTGAATAAAATGAATGTTTACATATTTAGAATATGAATACAAGCATGGCAACCTGGGAGAGAATGCCTCCTTAAATAAAAAGAAGTACCTGCTGAGAAATACTTTCTAAGGTTGCCTCATTATACCTGATAGTTTAATTTTGCCTGACTAGTAATGATTAAATCTAACCAAATACTATTTACACATCACAAAAACAAATTTAAATAATTATAAATTAATTATCTTTAAGTATAACCTTTTAAATTTCTTTCCCCTTATATAAAATGGAGAAAAATCAGAAAGTATTGGTAAACAATAAATATATAAAATCTTCCACTATAAATACACAAAAATGACTACTACAAGAAATTTGTATTTTATGATGCAAGGAGGGGTTTTTGTGGGGGGGAACTGGGGATTGAACTCAGGGGTATTTGACAACTGAGCCACATCCCCAGCCCTATTTTGTATTTTATTTAGAGACAGGGTCTCCCTGAGTTGCTTAATGCCTCACTTTTGCTGAGGCTGGCTTTGAATTCTCCATCCTCCTGTCTCAGCCTCCTGAGCTGCTGGGCTTACAGGCATGTGCCACCGCATCCGGTTGCAAGGCGTTTTGATTGAGAGAGAAAACATCTGACAGCAAAAATGCTGACCTGGGGAGCTAACTGAGTTTAAGGAATCATATTAATTGATATAACCACATGTATATATTGAGGCTTTTGTTTGTTTTGCAGTTGGGGGTAGAACTCAGGGCCTTGCACATGCTAGGCAAGTGCTCTACCATTGATGTACACCCCTAGCCCCATCTATTGTTTGAATTGATTAGAAAAATACTAATTGATCAGACAATAACTTCTCTGCAATGCAACTTTAACTGAGGATAAAAATATACAATTCTAATTTTTATGCCCTTATCATATGGCTCATTTATCCAACTGTTGGAAAACAGAATATATTAAAATACAGACTTCTCATGTAATATAGACACTCAGTAAAATACTAATGAGGATGATATACATTATAGAATTCAAAGAAACAAATAAATAATATTTTTTTCCTGAGTAGAAAGTAATAAAAATACTTTAAAATTGCTCTAGTATTCAGGCAATAAATGAAAAGAATATGACCATTTTCTAGAATTAAGGTATGATGAATTTAACTGACAATTTACAGGTATATATTATACAAACCATATGTAAACACATAATTAACAGGTAATAATTTTTTTAAAAGTCCAGAAAGCACTACTTAGCAGACTGTACCATTGCTCTTCTCTAAGGCTTGCATTGTGTCAGGGTCCAGGGCAATGCTAACAAGCAATTCCATGTAACTCTTAAAAGTTTCTTTCATTGCTCTTGTGTTCAAAAAGCGAGTGACAAAAGGAGCTGGAGGATCAAATTCTGGGATGAAGAAAAGATGAAATATTAAATTTTCCTTCCTAGCAACTTTCATAATACTTTTCTCTATAATAGGAGCCTATAAGCAGATGAAAGATTCAAGATACAGTTTCTTTCAATTCAAGTTTTTCTTAGCCTCCTTTTAAAATCACCCCAGGTAAGATACTTTCAAAGTTGGTTTGCACATCACAATCACTGAAGAACTTTTAAAACAGAATAGAAAAATAGACTGCTAGATTTACTAAAAGAGAATCTTTGGTAGTGGTGTGGTAAGAGTAATAATGAAGTTTAAACATTACACTTTTTTTTTTTTTGGAACCGGGGATTGACCTCAGGGACACTTGGCCACCGAGCCACATCCCCAGCCCTATTTTGTATTTTATTTAGAGACAGGGTCACTGAGTTGCTTAGGGCCTTGCTAAGTTGCTGAGGCTGGCTTTGAACTCACGATCCTCCTGCCTCAGCCTCCCGAGTCGCTGGGATTACAGGTGTGCGCCACCGCACACGGCAACATTACACTTTTTTTTTTTTTTTTTTTTTTGTGGTGCTGGGGATTGACCCAGGGCCTTGTGCTTGCCAGGCAAGCACTCTACCGACTGAGCTATATCCCCAGCCCCAACATTACACTTTTTAAAAAGCTTCTAGGTGATTCTGAGACCCAGTACCAGTCCAGCATCTAGAAATGTAGGCCAGGTAAGAACCCACTTATCTTCCCCTGGCCCATACCACAGACATCTGCTGCCCTGTCATGCTACTCTAGTCTTGATGGTTTGAAAACCTTAAGATATCTAATGTATGAGTTAATATATAGAGATTTCTACACTTAAATTACTACAGAATTCTAGTCTAAGTAATATTAAAATTTTTTTTCAAAAAAGCAAACATAGCCCATTCATAGAGGAAATTTCACTTAAATTCAATGGCAAGAACTTTAAGATTTAAAAAGTTTGCCTCAATTTAGACATTTTTGTACCCAAATATTTAACTACTATTGGGACCTTAATAGCAATATGGTCTACAGACCCCTTTCAGCAGTCTCTGGTGTCAAGACTCTTTTCATAATATTAAGATGGTAAGTATATTTTTCACTATGTTGACATTTGCAAAAGAAATGGGTAAAACTGCTGGTTCCTTAGCATGAATCGAGAGAATGTCACCAAACTATACTAGTAGTTATACACTTCGCCACAACTTTGTCTCATTAGTGCCAAGCACTTGCAGGAGCACACATATGATTGAGTAATGAGACCAAGTAGTTGTTTTTCCCCTGAAACATTTTTTTAAATTTGGAAAAATTATACACTATGCCTATTTAGACTTCAGTATTTTCTTTAAAATATATGAAATGAATCTTACACTTTAAGGAAAACAATTGACAGTATTTGTATTTATTGTCAGTGATAAAATCTGATGTACTTTATCCTACAGTTTGAACTGGATAGCTTCTCAATATTTCAAAACTTTACTGATGAGATCAGTGGCAAAATGAATGTTATTAATTTGTAAAATGAAATATATATCCTAAATAAAATGCCTAAATTCATAACATTCTTAGACGAAAACACAGGGATCCATCTTCCTTACCTTGGATTTGGCAATGAATTCTAACTATGATAACCAAGTGCAAGAAACAAAAGAAAAAACAATAGACAAACTGGGGTTCATCAGAATTTAAAACAAGTAAAAAAATAACTCACTAAATGGAAGGAAATATTTTCAAATCTGATAAGGGTTTAAAGTTTAGAGTATATAAAGAATTCCTACAACTTAACAATAAAAGACAAAAAACTCAGGTATTATATGGGCAGTGGATTTGAACAGACATTCTTCCAAAGATAGATATGCAAATAGCCAATAAAAACCCAGAAAAATGCCTGAAATCATTATTCATTAGGGAAACAAAACTCAAAACTACAATGAGATAGTACACATAAGAATGGCTATGATTTTTTTTTTTTTTTTAAAGTGGCAGGATGTGAGGAAACTGAAACCATCATGCCTTCCTGCTAGGGATATAAAATGCTGCAACCATTATGAAAAACAGTTTAGTGGTTTCTCAAAAATTTCATCAATGAATACTGATGTGATCCAGCAATTCTACTCCTAGGTATATACCCAAAGGAATTAAAAATAGGAACTCAGATACATTCATCATAGCAAATTATTCATAATAGTGAAAAGACAGAAACAACCTAAGTGTCCATCAACAGATGAATGGGTAAACAAAATGTGGTGTAACATACAATGCAATATTATTCACATAAAAAGAATGAAGTATTCCAATTATTCACCTATAAAAAGAATAAAGTTTATCCATACATTTTTCTAAGTCAAAAAAGCCAGATACACAAGGACAAATATTATGATTCCATGAATATGGTCAAATTAATAGAGATAAAAAATGTAAATCACCATTAGCTGGAAGAAAGGGTGAATGGAGTGATATTGCTTAATGGGTACACAGTTTCTGTTTGGCTAATAAAGTTTTGGAAAGAGGTGGTGATGATTACAGAACAACGTGAGTGTAATTAATAATACCAAATTGTACACTTAAAACTACAATATCATCAAAATGGTAAATTTCATGTTATATGTATTTAACTATAACTTTTTGAATTTGAAAAAATGAAATGTACGAATTTTTGGAAGATCTATATCACTGAACTAACATTTTCATAGTCAAAGAATGTCATGAAACCATGCATGGATGAAAAATACATTCAAAGGGCAAAACAGATCAACAGATTTTAATGTAACAGAGCATGGACAGTTCAAAAAACTGTCAGTTGTCAAGTTTTGAGTATTGAATAAAAATCTTCATAATGATCTGAAAAGTCAATTATAACACTTTTCCCCTTCTCAACTACATAACTGGGTGCTGAGTTTTCTTCATACACTCTAAACAAAATAATACATAATAACTGAAGGTAGAAGATGATATGAAAGTAACATCCATGTTAATAGTTTTAGAAAATAGTTGTTTTAAAACAATGTATGATAATAAGTAGTACTCAGTTCACTTTTTAAAAATTTATTATTTTTTTTTTGGTACTGGGGATTGAACCCAGGGCACTTTACCACTGAGCCACATCCCCAGCCCTATTTTGTATTTTATTTAGAGACAGGGTCTCACTGAGTTGCTTAGCGCCTTGCTAAGTTGCTGAGGTTGGCTTTGAACTTGGGATCCTCCTGCCTCAGCCTCCCAAGTGCTGGTATTACAGGCATGCGCCACCGTGCCCCGCCTCAGTTCATTTAAAACATTTTAAAATCTTGTTTTAATTGCTATTTAGTAAATATCAATAGATTTAGCCCATATAATTCAAAGTATCTGAAATCCTCAATACATTTAATGACTTTAAAGGTATCCTGAAACAATGATTTACTAATGAACAGAATATAAATCTGTTATCAATATTCACTTTCTTAAAAGCACTAAAATCCTTGCTTATTAGTGACACCTAGTGGTCACTCACGTTACCAATAGAAGAAATTTTTTTCTTTACTATCATTTGAAGAAACTGCTGATTGCGGATTCAGAACCCCACACAAACACCCCTATTTTTTTAATCCCTCCCCCACTTTTCTTTTTGCAGTGCTGGGGATTGAACACAGAGCCTCCTGCATGCTAGGTAAGCATTGTACCAGACTGAGCTATACCTCCAGACCCCTCAACCCCCCTCTATTATTATAAGCAGTTGGCAGGTCAGCTAACTGCAAAAATTACACAGGATGCCTTCAAATACATATTCAAAAGTACTGAATTTTCTTAAAAATTCTCATGTGCACACTTTAAAAAAATCATTTACAAACAGCTTTTTAAAACAATACATTTGAAGTAGACTTCAGCACTGAAAGAATTTTTATTATGACTTTATTTCTAATCAAATAATCTCTAAGATTATCTCTCAAGCAGTGGTGGTACACGTGGCTCAGAAACCATCTTCGATAACAACCTTAACCACCTCCAAAAAAACAATTCATCATTCAAATTTTTTCACGATTACATCCTGAATTTCTCAAATCTGTCTCCTTTCCTCCATCTCTATTGCCACTACATAGGTTCAGATTCAATTTGTGCCTGAAACCATGCCTTGTAAAATTCAAATTTTACCATGTTTATTCCCTATTTAAATCTCTCCAAGGACTCTCATTTGCTTTTCAGTTTAGGTATGGCATACATGACCTTCCATCTCTTCCTATCTTCAACTTATGCTCCAGGAGAATAGCAGATTTTTCTCTGTAAAGGACCATGTGAAATATTTTAAGTTTTGCTGATCATATGGTCTCTATAGAAACTACCCAAACCTACCACTGTAGTGAGAAAACAACTGTATGGAAATACATAAATTTCCAAACAGTGTCTTTGGTTCATGTTCCCATAATGCTGTTACATAAGAACAGTCTGGTTGCAGTGGTGCATCCTGTAATCCCAGCAACTCAGGAGGTTGAAGCAGGAGGATTACAACCTCGTGATCAGCCTCAACAACTTGGTGAGGTCCTAAGCAACTCTGCAAAACCCTGTCTCAAAATAAAACATAACTTAAAGGGCTGGGAAAACTGCTCAGTGGTAAAGGGACCCTGGGTTCAATCCCCAGTAATCTCCCTGATCCATCAATAAAAAAGGCTAATGATCAGATTTGGTCTGCAGCACTTGCCCACTGCTGCCCTTAACTACTGAACTGCTTGCAATTTCTTGTACACATCACACACAAAGGTTTGATGGCAGAGAGAATGTGTGCTATATAGTCTTATATCTTAAAATTATATCTATTTTAATTTTTAATAC
>JAJEJO010004708.1:79966-96470 GCA_020662805.1 Glaucomys volans | reverse complement strand
TTCTAAGGTCAGAAAGTTTGATAACTGCTGATCTATTTCATTACAATTTTCTCACTTTATAAAAAAAAAAATGAAGGTATATCTTAGTCAAGGGCACATGGTTGGCTGGCACCATATACATACTAGTATGCATCTTATATATGTCAGAAGTATATATTATTTTATATATATTACTATATCATATTAGTTATAAGTTTGAGTTGCAGCTTATTTAATTATTTTCTTCTGGCATTAACAGAGACTCAGAAATTTGGAACTAAAGGATTGTTAGTAATCATCTGATCTAATCCCCATTCTGCCCACAAAAGTGAGATAATTAGCACGACTGAGGCTAGAACTCACAAAGGTGAGTTGTTTTTTTCTATTAAGGCTGCATGTGTGGGCCAACTGAGCTTCAGTTAGTGTATTTTTTTCCTAAAAGCACAAGCAGAACTTATAAGGTAGATAAATGCTGTAAAGAAAAAATGAATTTTACAGGGTCAGCATCACTGTCCCTCCCTCCCGCAGACTGTCTGGAGGTATCAAGGCGCTCGCCGTGTGGAGCACTCACCCTCATCATCACTACTACCAGACTGGATCTCGGGAGATGAGTCAGACTGCGAAGAAGAAAATTCTTCTTTCCATTTCTTCCGTTTCTTTGGTGGTGGCTCAGCTTTTATTTTTAGCTGTTTAACTTTGGGTTTCACAGAAGGAGCTTTAGTTGTTGCGGTTTTCGACGTTGGAGGATCAGAAGTTTTACTGCTACTAGTTGGCTTAGGCTGAACAGTTCTGTAAATGTTACAAACAAACTTCATTAATACGCTAAACCTTTTAAACTAAAATAAATTAGGAAAAAGAAGTGAGAATCAGAGAAGAAAAAATTATTTAAAAACCCTCACCAACTCTTCCAAACTAAATATATGCCCTATACATCTCAATAGTGACTCCAGGCTGGGTGCACTGGTGCATGCCTGTAATCCCAGCAGGCTTGGGAGGCTGAGGCAGGAGGACCAAAGCCGGCCTCATTTTATGGATAAGAAAAGGACTTCAGAAAAGTTTCTTCTCTATGTCACAAAGAGCTTTATCACTCTAAATTCGATTATTTTCTATATACTACGGTGACAGTAAAAGGACTAAGGCAAAGAAAAGAATGGTTATCCCATCACACATAGCATGATTTTCCAGTGTCCACCTCATTCTTTCAAAAGAATCACTTATTTTAACAGGTACTAAATTTTCAGAATTGTCTATTATAATATCGAAAACAAATCAGGGGCTGGGGATATAGCTCAGTTGGTAGAGTGCTTGTCTCACATGACAAGGCCCTGGGTTCAATCCCCAGCACCACTAAAATAAATAAAAAATAAGTCGGGGCTGGGGTCGCGGCTCAGTGGTAGAGTGCTTGCCTAGCACACATGAGGCACTGGCTTCAATCCTCAGCACTACATAAAAATTCATAAGTAAAATAAAGGTATTGTGTTGATCTACAACTAAAAAAGAATATTAAAAAAAATCAGTCTCTTCAACTGATACAATCTTTTGTACAATGATATTGCCAAAATAACCCTATAAATATATCAAAATATTACATAAGAAAATAAATACCTGATAGTTTGTGAAGGCTTATTTCTTGGTTTTTTGGAACACACACGGACATACTCCTTTTTGTTTGCATTTTCAATGAACTTCACATATATCCTTTTGTATTTAGTCTTTGCATCTCCAAAATATCCAAGATACTAAGGAAAGAAATATGCTGAATTATATAATTGTACAATCTACACATAAATATTACTTTGTTGCCTTGACTCTTACCTCCATCCTTCATGTTTTCCAAATGCAGCTCTGGCCAAGCTAATTTCATCCTGAATAAAAATGATCCAAGGCTCATTCTTTTTTTGTGGGGGCAGAGAGGGGTCGGGTACCGGAGATTGAACTCAGGGGCACTCAACCATTGAGCCACATCCCTAGACCATTTTGTATTTTATTTAGAGACAGGGTCTCACTGAGTTGCTTAGTGTGGGAAGCCATCTATGAGCTGTGTGTGAAATGAGCAACGAACAAGCTATCAGACAGGGAAGCCCTGTTTTGGGAACTCCCAGGAGGAGCCTCCTGGTGCAAGAATGCCCAATTCAAGCTGGCATCCTGATCTAGCTCAACTTCAAACACAAGTCCCAAGATGGGAGTAACCCACCAAGAACCAAATGCCAAATAACCGGTTTACTGCAAATAACCTGCCACACTGAGAAGCAAGCCCTGAAACAAGGCTCCTCCCTCACTGAAACCTTATACCTATGGATCCCCTTTGATTTGTACCGCTATAAAGCAAGCAAGTGTGGGCTTCTCCTTTGTTAGAGCCAGACTCTTCTGGATGGCTTAAGAGGTCACACTCCTACTTTAAAAATATTCTTGTCTTTTTGTCTTATTTTCTGATATATTACTTTCATAGCTTTTATTTTGCACCCAGACCATCCCTCCAATGGGTACCCATTCCCTTGCCCACGTGGGACTGATTGAGAACTTAGCACCTCACTTTTGCTGAGGCTGGCTTTGAACTCTGGATCCTCCTGCCTCAGTCTCCCGAGTCCTGGAATTATAGACATGCACCACTGAGCCGGGCTATGCTTATTCTTGACTGCAAGCCTACATAAAAGCAATCTCATTGGCAGATACTTTAATTTGACTGGTAGAATAATCAATAGAAGAGCCCAATATAAGAGCCCATGAGTCCATGTGAAACCTTCAGTCTAACACTAATTCCTTTCCTTTATTAAAACACACACACATACACACACACACAGTTAAGCAACAGTCATTTAATTTTAAATAGCTGGGATTTACTCACTGATTTTATTTTTAAATCACACTATCAGAGTTTCATATATTATGTAGTTCAAATATTTAAAAATATTCAGTATAAAATGCATCTAAATCTAAAATCATTCTGTACTTTCTCCTGATCATTGTTGAAAAATAGAAGGCATTATACTTACACTATTTGTAGCTGCAAATTCTCTTTGCCCATCTCGAACTTCTGGAACAAATTTCTGTAATAAAGCTTTTTGTACTTTCCAAATAGCTGGGGGTTCTTTTCCTGTTTTTAAAGCCTCCTGTTGTAAGTAAAATTAATTATTTATTTTTTAGATCTATAGAATATGTTAGAGCTAAAAGAAATGTTAAAAACCTACTCAATGGTTTATTTCTAATCACTACTGAATTTCTGTTACAATTCTTTTTTTCCCCTTGCAATGCTAGGGATCAAATCCTGGGCTTTGTGCATGCTATGGAAGCACTACCACTAAGTTGAACTCCCAGCCCCTAGCAATAACTCTTATAAGCTGGTTAGGTTATTCAGTCTCTGCTTAAATTCTTCTAGAAATAGGGAGCTCACTAACATAAGTAGCTTATTACCTTTTTGTTGGAAAGTCTTCTGCTAATGATATTGTCATATATTATTTATGAAATTTTATTAAAAGTATATACATATTTCAAAAGACCAGAAACAAATATGCTAAAATAGTTACAGTAGTTAATTATGAATGGTAAGAATATAGTTATACGAATGCTATGTTTGTTGTTCTAGCTAATGCCATTGCACTCTGCTCCAAAGTAAGAAAAAAAATAAAAATAAAAGCAAAAGCAAGCAAACAAAAACTCAAAAATATATTATCTTAAGCATGCCAAAAGTTTCTTATATGAAGTTCTAACATTCTACTCATGGTTCTACAATTTGAAGCTATGAAATTAAGTCTAATTGTACTTTTTCTTTTTCTTTTTTTTTTTTTGCGGTGTTGGGGATTGAACCCAGGGCCTTGTGCTTGTGAGGCAAGCACTCTACCAACTGAGCTATATCCCTGGCCCATAATTATACTTTTTCATGGTAGTTCTATTATTTTTCTTCAAGCTTTAAAATGCTATAAATCACCATTTTCTAAACATACTGAGTTGGAAGCCTTGACAAACTTAACATTTCAAAAATGCTATAATTACCAGCACCAACTGCATCTGACTGGTCAGAAACACATCACATCAAACCTATTTTCAACTTTTTCCTTTTTCAAAATATCTAACATCTACTAGTTGATCTTATCAAATACTTACAATTGTAAAAATATAACATTTGTAATGGAAGGTAGATGAATGCTACTGAAGTTACCATGAAGGCTACAAAAGCATTTTAAGTTGAACTATGACCTTTACATTACCTTAAAAGTCTCTATGTCTTCTATCTTTACCACAAATTCATCACGCTCTCTGTATTGGCCTTCTCCTCCACTTTCTGTGTTTTCCTCATCTGTAAAACCTTCTATGGCAACAGTATCCTGTTCTTTTGCAAACTGTTCTGAAGGAAGACCATCAAGTTCAGTGGGTTTTGGGGGTTCTGTAGAATTTGTATTTTCCAGGCTGTTTACTACAGATGAAGTAGACTGGAGAGATTCTTGCTTAACTGCACCCACAGTGGTAGAGGAAGTAGTAGCAGTACCAGTAGTATTGGCAGAAGGACTAGGACTTGCCACCTGTAGGGCTTCTGAAACTAAATCAAGTAAATGCAAATCAGTAATATAATGTTTAAACATTTACATGTTTTGAGTAAAATATGAACAGTTTAAATTGAAAGGCGTGATTATTTTTGCAATCAATTGGTTGAAAGAGGCAAAACCATTGGAAGAAATTAAAGAATGGCTGTCAATTTCCAAGAAGCAAAGTTGTGAAAACTGAATCTGGGTGACAAGAAGATTGCAATGCAAATCTGCATGTATCTATGTATCCTTACCCCCAATTCCACTTTAGGTAGACCAAAGACATATTTAAAAGAAGAATCACATAAAAGTGATAAAAGAAAAGGTCAGGCAACTAAAGCTATAAAGAATTCTTCCTTTCCTTGCCGATAACGCTCCCGCAAATATGGTGAATGTTCCTAAGACCCGCCGGACGTTCTGTAAGAAGTGTGGCAAACACCAGCTCCATAAAGGGACACAGTACAAGAAGGGCAAGGATTCTCTGTATGCACAGGGAAAGCAGCGTTATGACAGGAAACAGTGGCTATGGTGGGCAGACTAAGCCAATTTTCAGGAAAAAGGCTAAAACTACAAAGAAGATTGTGCTGAGGCTTGAGTGTGTTGAGCCTAACTGCAGATCTAAGAGAATGCTGGCTATTAAGAGATGCAAGCATTTTGAACTGGGAGGAGATAAGAAGAGAAAGGGCCAAGTGATCCAGTTCTAAGCTTCATTGTTTGTTTTGTTATGAAGATAATAAAATGTTGAGGTTATCTTCACTTAATTTGGTTGCCTTTGGTGTTTTGAGAAATTTGTACTTATGGATTAGAGTACTACATTTTGACTGACTGGCTGAGCTCATATCAAATGTGTGTGATTATCTAATTTGACACTTTAATCTCCTGGGCCTTTGTGGGATCCCATTTACTGTTAAGCAAAAGTTATTGGTTCTCATTTTATCCAGGTAAAGAAAGTTTACTGAGATAAAAAAATCTCATACCTCTCTGGCGCTTCAGGCATTTCATAAGGATTTGGGGGGTGGGTGTTGGATATTGGGCTGGTGGTAGAGTGCTGTTTGGCCAGCACATGTGAGGCTCTGGGTTTAATTCCCAGTACTGCAAAAAAATTGGCCCTGTTATCTAGACACAGTATATTATATATTATATAATGTATACTTCTTGTTTTTCTTTTTTTTTTTATTTCTTTTTTTTCCTAATGTATACTTCTTAGGTCTTCAGGATACCCCCCATTAAAGATTAGCTCTTTGAGCTGGGCACGGTGGTGCACGCCTGTAATCCCAGCAACTTGGGAGGCTGAGGCAGGAGGATCGCGAGTTCAAAGCTAGCCTCAGCAACTTAGTGAGGCTCTAAGCAACTCAGTGAGTCCCTGTCTCTAAATAAAATACAAAATAGGGCTGGGGATGTGGCTCAGTGGCTGAGTGTCCCTGAGTTCAATCCCTGGTTCAAAAAAAAAAAAAAAAAACAAGGTTAGCTTGTTAGCTCTTTGTATTTCAGCAGAACTATATGGTGAAACAAATATAGCACACAATCTGTCAAGGGAAAGATCATTGGATAGATTGTACATCTTTTGATGAGTGTATTTAACAATTTTTTTCCAGCTTTTTTATCAACTGAATATTAGTCCACAATTATTTCAGCATACCTTTTTTTTTTGTTTTGGGTGGGCCTTTTGGTTCTGTTGTATGCATTTTCAGGATGGGTGAGGTTCATACTTCTGTATTTTTGCTCATTTTGGAGAATGCTTGTAATAAAAGGGAGGTGGTAAAAAGGAAAAAAAAAAATCCTAGAAAATGAAAGGCTAATTAGATGTGGGAGAGGAAAATATCCTCAAAATACTATGAAAGAGGACTAGAAACTAATGCTTGGGGATATAAAGAAATATGAAAACCTATATGTCAATAAATTAAATAACCTAGATGAAATGGATGACTTCATAGAAAGATACAAACTACTACTAAAAAGGACTCAGGAAGAAAGGGAAAATCTAAATAGACTAATATAAAAAAAAAAGAAAGAAAAGTAATTTTTAAAAGCATCCTACAAACACAGGTCAAATGGCTTCAACGATGAATTCTATCAACAGTTAAAGAATTAACACCAATCCTTTACAAACTCCAAAAATAGGAGGAAACAATTCCCAATTCATTCTATGGGGCCAGTATTATTCTCATATCAAAACTAGACAAAAAGGTCATGAGAAAAGCACTGGCTACAATACAAGCATGAAAATCCTGAACAAAATACAAGCAAATCTGCTAATGTATAAGAAGAACCATAGAAGGGCTAGGGATGTAGTTCAGTGGTTGAATGCATGACTAGCATGCATTGAGGCCATGGTTTCAATTCCTAGAAACAAAAATGAAAAAAAAAAAAAAAAAAAAAAAAAAAATCAGTCATGACCAAGTGGGGTTATCTTAGGAATATAGGTTACCTTAACATCTTCAAATCAATCAATGCTGCCCACCTGCCTATAATTCCAGCGACTCTGGAGGCTAAGGCAGGGTGATCTCTAATTCAAGGTTAGCCTCATGCAGCTTGGTGAGACCCTTCCTTAAAATTAAAAAAAAGAAGAAGGGAAAGAAAAAAAAAAGAGTTGAACCCAGCGGCACTCTACCACCAGATGTGGCTCAGTGGTAGAGTGCCCCTGGGTTCAATCCCCAGTATCACAAAAAGGGGGAAAAAATATCAATCAAACACCACAATATGCTATGTTAATAGAACAAAGGACTAAACCATAGGATCAGCTCAACACATGAGATAATGCATTTGACAAAATTAATACCCTTTCATGATAAAACAAAGCTAAAAACAGAAGAGAGCTTACCCAAATGATAGATGATATCGAAGAAAAACTCGCTATCATCATACTTAATGTTGAAAAACTGGATGCTTTCCCCTAAGAAAGATATCTAAAGAAGTAAAATTACCTTTATTCGTTGATAAAATATCTTGCATATATAGAAAATCCTAAGGAATTTACTAAAAGACTCTTAGAACTAGTAAATGAGTTCAGCAAGATTGCAGGGAACAAGAAGATCAATATACAACAATCAAATGTATTTCTATACAATTCTATACAATTTTTCTATACAATTTTACATTAATGAAAATTGTATAGAATTTTTCATTAATGAAAAATCCAAAAATGAAAATAGAAACATAATTTACAACAGTTCAGAAACAAAATATTTAGGAATAAATTTAAAGACCTGCAAAGCTTACACTGTGAAAACTACAAAACATTGTTCAAAAAATTTAAAAATGTCCAACCATATAATTAGGAAAATATCTCATGTTCATGGTTTAGAAAACTTAACATTGTTAAGATGAAAATATCTCGCAATTTGATGTACAGATTCAACCAAACCCTATAAAAATTCTAGCTGTATTTTTTCCTATAAATTGGCATACTGATTCCAAAATTCATGGAAATGAAGGAGTCCCAGGATAGCTGAAACAATCTTGAAAGTAGAAGAGCAAAGCTGAAGACTCACTCCCAATTTTTTTTTTCACTCCCAATTTTAAAACTTACTATAAAGCTACAGTAATCAAGGCAGTAGGATATTAACATATACACATATAATCATAGGTCAGTGGAGCAAAAAGACCTTCTGGACTCCTACATTTGAAAAATTTTCAAAAGAGCCAAAACCATTAAGTAGGGAAAGAACAGTCTATTCAACAAATGGTGCTTAGATACGTGGACAGCCACATATGAAAGAATGTAGTTGGGGGCTGAGACTGTAGCTCAGTGGCAGAGCACTTGCTTAGCAGGTGTGAGGCACTGGGTTCAATTTCTTGCACCACATAAAAATAAATGAATAAAATAAAGGCATTCTATCCATATACAAAATTAACTAGAAACAGATCATAAACCTAGATGTAAAAGCTAAAATTATCAAATTCTTAGAGGAAACAGGTGTAAATCTTTTTTTTTTTCTCCCTCATTTTGAGACGGGGTCTTCACTAAGTTGTTTAGAGCCTTGCTTAAGTGCTTAGGCTAGTCTCAAACTTGTGATCCTCTTGCCTCAGCCTCTGAGTCACTGAGATTACATACATGTGTCATCATGCCTGACTCATGGATATAAATCTTTATGACCTTGGGTTAAGGTTTTAGAAATGTCACCAAGAGCATATGTCACCAAAGAAAACATAAAACGGGCTTCATCCAAAAGTAAAACTAATGCCATCAAGAAAGTGAAAAGAACCTAGAGAATGGGAAACACTCATAAATAAAAATATACTTACCAAAGCTTTATATCCAGAACATTTACCAAACTCATACACCTCAATAAATAAAGACAAATAATTTTAAAAATGGCAAAGGATCTGAATAGACATTTGTCTCAAAAAGATATTAAAAATAACCAAAAAGCACATGAAATATCACTCAACAGGAGTCATCAGATAATGCAAAACAAAACGAGATACAACTTTCACACCTATAGGATGACTTTAGTTAGTAATAATACACAATGACAAATGTTAGCAAGAATGTGGAGCTGGGTGGGGTGGTGCATGCCTGTAATCCCAGTATTTGGGAGGCTGAGGCAGGAGGATCCCAAGTTCAAAGCCAGCCTCAGCAACTTAGCAAGGCCCTAAGCAACTCAGTGAGACCCTGTCTCTAAATAAAATACAAAATAGGGCTGGGGATGTGGCTCAGTGGTGGAGTGCCCCTGGGTTCAATCCTCAGTACCAAAAAAAAAAAAAAAGTGGAATAATTGCAGCCCTCATACAATGTCATTGGGAATATAAAATAGTACAGACTCTTTGGATATCAAGTTTAGCCATTCCTCCATTAAACAAGGAAATATGATGACTGAGGAATTTGACTCCTGAACATGTAGAAAAACAAAAACAAATGTTCACACAAAAATTTGTACATGGTAAAAATCAACCAACCAACAAACAAACAAACAAAAACGAAATTTGAACATGGAGCTAGGAATGTAGCTTGGTGGTAGAGTGCTTGCCCAGCAGGTGTGAGGCCCTGGGTTCCATCCCTAGCAGTGCAAAAAAATGGAACAAAACATTGTACATAACTGTTCATAGTAGTGGTATTCAAAATAGTCAAAATGTGTGTGTGTGTGTGGTGGGGGCCAAAATGTTCATTAACTGATGAATGCATATACAAAATATGGTATCATTACATTACTACGGAATAAAAAGGAATCAAGTACTGATACATGATACATCATAGATAAATGCTAAAAACGTTATGCTAAATTAAGGAAGCCAGCCAGAGAAGGTCACCTATTATGTGATTTATTTTATATGAAATGTCCAAAATAGGTATATCTACATAAAAGGAAAGTACATTAGTGGTTGCCTATGGCTTGATAAGGTATTGGAATTGACTGCTAATGGGCAGGGGTTACAGGCATTTTGGGGGAATGATGAAAAATGTGCTAAAATTAGACTGGTGATGACTGCACACTTCTATGAAACCACTCAGTACATTTTGTTTCTTGATTATTGATGGACCTTTATGTTACTCATTTATTTATGTGTGGTGCTGAGGCTCGAACCCAGTGCCTCACGTATGATAGGCAAGTGCTCTACCACTGAGCTGCAACCCCAGCCCAGTCAGTACATTTTAAATGGGGAGATGTTATGTTAAGTGAATTATAATTCAAAAAAGCTTTTGAAAAAACCTCTGAAGGCCAGACCTGAGAGACAAATCCTAGGTTGAGGAACAAATATAATGTAGCATTCTAATGGCAATTTTTTTTTTTTTTTTGGTACTGGGGATTGAATCCAGGGCCTTGTGCTTGCAAGGTAGGCACTCTACCAACTGAGCTATATCCCCAGCCCCTAATGGCAATTCTTAATAATACTAATTAATTAAAATAGTAACAATATATATACAAAAACAGTACTAGAGACACAAAAGTCAGTGAGCCTTCACTTATACTAACCTATGCAGCAGGGGTGTTTGATCATGAGTTAAATTGCAAAAGCTGTTTCTTTTAAAAATGTGAATTCTACTTGCTTAGAGTGATAGAGAACTGAGAGAGAATCAAAGCAGACCTCAGAAACACATACTAAGTACTTCATAGCTACAGTAGAGTCCTGATTTTTGTTATTAGCCAGTCAATCTGTTCTCATACCGAATTAAAGCCACCCTTATACACAGTTAAGGGGAAAATCCAGTTGAGAAAGTATAGATGAATAATTTTATCTGATATTAGAAGCCCATATTATAGAATTTTATCCTAATGTAATATATGTCCATAAAACTATAGCTACACTATAATACTTTTCTGTCACAAAAATAGGTATACAGCTGGGCGTGGTGGTGCACGTCTATAATCCCAGCAATTCAAGAGGCTGAGGCAGGAGATCCCAAGTTCAAAGCCAGCCTCAGCACCTTAGCGAGGCCCTAAGCAACTCAGTGAGACCCTGTCTCTAAATAAAATACAAAATAGAAGCTATAATAAAATAATAGTGATGGAAAAAAAATATAAAATAGGGCTGGGGATGTGGCTTAGTGGCTGAGTGCCCCTGAGTTCAAACCCTGGTTGCAAAAAACAAAAAAAAAAAAAACAAAAAATACCCATATATAAAAAAATGAACACTGAATTGTCTGTGACAGGTTCCAAATATTAGACATTTCTAACATTATAATAATGTTGATCCAAAATAGTATTTCAAATTTTAATGAAAAAGAATATTTTGTTGGGTGGATACAGCATTTAAAGATTATTTGTACATGGATTCATGAGTAAATATTACTTACGGTGATAGGTTTTACAATCAATTTTATTTTTGTCTATTTTTATTGAAAAAAGTATTGAGAAACTATATTCATATGGATGAATGAAGGAATAAAAGGGATTTTTTTTTTTTATAGCAATGGCACTGTATTCTACAAATGCCCCATGCCCTTTTTTTTTTTTTTTTCTTTTTCTGCAGTGCTGGGGTTTGAACCAAGGGCCTTATGCACACTAGGCAGGTGTTCTATCACTAAGCTATACACCCAGTCCTACAAATACTTCCTAAGTTACATGGCAAAATAAATCATATAGCTACCTATAAACAGAGAGATAGCCATTAGCAGACTCCGATAAAAATGAATTATAAAGGGCTGGGGCTGTTGATCTATGGCAGAACACTTGCCTAGCACCTGTGAGGCACTGGGTTCGATCCTTAACATTGCATAAAAAAATAAGCAAATAAAATAAAGGCATGCTATTCATCTACAACTACAAAAAAAATTTTTTTAAAAACTTAAAAAAAAATCGATAAATAAATTATAAACAACATGCTTTAGCCAGATACAAAAAGAGGAGATATTACCCCAAAGTAGAGTGCTAAATATACAGGTAAAATTCAACATGTGCTATTTAGACATAGCATTGCTCAAAGGATGGGAAAAAAGGAAATATGGACTGAATTTAACAAAATCAAATTACATGCATATGTACATGTACCACGGGAATTTCACCTTTCTGTATGTGAAAAATGCCAATCAAAAATAAATAAGTTGGGCCTGGTGCGGTGGCGCACGCCTGTAATCCCAGCACCTGGGAGGCTGAGAGAGGAGGATTGTGAGTTCAAAGCCAGCCTCAGCAACTTAGCGAGGCCCTAAGCAACTCAGTGAGACCCTGTCTCTAAATAAAATACAATATAGGGCTGGGGATGTGGCTCAGTGGTGGAGTGCCCCTGGTTCAATCCCCAGTACCAAATAAATAAGTAAGTAAGTAAGTAAGTAAGTAAGTTGGGCTGTGGATATAGCTCAGTGGGTAGAGTGCCTGCCTCGCAAGCACAAGGCCCTGGGTTCAATCCCAGCACTGCAACAAACAAATAAACAAACAAATAAATAAAAATAAATACATAGCCAGGCCAGGAAGATAAATAGAGTGGAGCAAGGAGAAAAGGGGGAGGGAAGAGGGGAGAGAAAGTGGGGGAATGGTGACTGAAATAAAATTCCGTGCATGTATGACTTTGTCAAAATGAACCCATTATGTATTATAACACTCTAATAAAGAAAGTAAAAATAAAATAAGGAAGCACAGATGCAAAACTAAAAAAAAAAAAGTTAATGTAGTCATGAAGAATTTAGGTTGCCATACAGTCTAAGGCCTACAACTGGATGCTGTGTAAAAGAATGTGACTTGACAGAATTGTAAGCAATTAAAGAGACTGAGACCCAAGAACAGTACCCATCTTAATTACCTCTCACTATTTCATCAGTTCTTGATACTTAATCCATGACCTAGTATTTCTGTGTGTGGATGTCTGTAATGAATAAAGAGTTCATTAAAATATTATTTTAAAAAGTTAAGCATGGTTGGGAATACAGCTCAGTGGTAAAGTGTGTACTTAGTTTGTGTGAGGTATTGGGTTCAATTCCCAGCGCGCACACACACACACACACACACACACACAAAAGTTAAGCAAAAAATAAAAATAAAGTATAACTTCCAAAGTAGTTGAGGGAAATTTGATTGATAACAAACTAAATGGAAGTATAGTGTATAGAGATGCATACAAAGGTGATACATTTATAAAAGAAAAGCAAGGGAGTGCTGGGCATGGTGGAACAAGCCTGTAATTCCAGCTACACAAGAAACTGAGGCAGAAGAATCGAAAGTTTGAGGCCAGCAGACGAGTGAGAGTTCCGCACCTGAGACATCAGCCCAGAGTGTTCCTGTGGGACCTCCATGGGGGCAGCAGGCACAGCAGAGAGGTGAGAGTCTTCAGTGCAGGAAACGGGCACAGAGGACATGTGGTCATCCTCTGGGGTAGGGGGGCCCAGCTCAGAGATTTGGGTTCAGCCCAGCCAAGTCCCGCAAGAGTTCTAGTCTGGGAGGAGGACCCAGAGACAGACATCAGGCTCAGCTCAGCAGACAAGTGAGAGTTCTGCACTTGGGACATACGCCCTCTGGTGTGTGTGTGTGTGGCGGGGGAGGCAGCTCAGAGGCCAAGTCTTACTCCAGCCTGGCCCCAGCCCGTGGTCTGGTGCTACTGAAGACTAGGAGGTGAGATATTGGAAACCCGCAGGGACACCACAGGTCTATAGGGAGGAAGCTGCAATACCTCAGATTTTCACAGATAGAAGGGAAGATACGTGAGCAACAGGAGAAAACAGGGGAAGAAAGTGTCTCAAACAAACCTAGATGCTGCATCAACAGAATCAGTGATAACATGGCAGAAGAAATGTCAGAAAAGGAGTTCAGAATGTACATAATTAAAATGATCAGAGAAGCAAACGATGAGAGAGAAAATGCAGGAAATGAATGATCGCACCAGTCAACAATTAAAAGAACAGATGCAAATAAAAAAAAATAAGTGGAAGTTTGATTAGGCAAGAGAAGTTGTAATAAAAAATGTATGTTTCAGAAGACATTAAATCTTTTCTTTAGGGAAAAAAAAAGGTACACACAGAAAAAGATAACATTTGTATACTCTGGTATTATTTGATGAGATGGCTTATGTCAGAGACAATAATAAACAAGGGATTCTTGCTGCCCCCCCCCCAAAAAAAGAACAGATGCAGAAAGCAGAAGACAAGTTCAATAAAGAAATAGAGATGTGGAAAAAAAACAAACAAACAGAAATCCTTGAAATGAAGGAAACAACCAACCAAATTAAAAACTCAATAGAAGCCGGGCGTGGTGGCGCACGCCTGTAATCCAAGCGACTTGGGAGGCTGAGACAGGAGGATCGCGAGTTCGAAGCCAGCCTCAGCAATTTAGCGAGGCCCTAAGCAACTCAGTGAGACCCTGTCTCTAAATAAAATACAAAATAGGGCTGGGGATGTGACTCAGTGGCCAAGTGTCCCTGAGTTCAATCTCTGGTTCCAAAAAAACCAAAACAAAACAAAACAAAAAACTCAATAAGACAGCATAACCAGCAAGCTAGATCACCTGGAGGATAGAACCTCAGACACTGAAGACAAAATATTTAATCTTGAAAACAAAGTTGACCAAACAGAGAAGATGGTAAGAATTCATAAACAAAGCCTACAAGAATTATGGGATATCATGAAAAGACCAAATTTAAGAATTATTGGGATTGAGGAAGGCACAGAGATACAAACCAAAGGAATGAAAATCTATTCAATGAAACAATGTCAGAAAATGTCCCACATCTTAAGAATGAAATGGAAAATCAAGTACAAGAGGCTTACAGGTCACCAAATGTACAAAACTACAACAGATCAACACCAAGTCACATTATAATGAAAGAATCTAACATACAAAATAAAGATAGAGTTTAAAGGCTGCAAGAGAAAAAAATCAGATTACATTCAGGGGGAAACCAATACGGCTATCAGCAGACTTTTCAACACAGGCCCTAAAAGCAAGAAGAGCCTGGAATAAAATATTCAAAGCCCTGAAAGAAAATGGGTGCCAACCAAGAATTTTATATCCAGCAAAATTCACCTTCAGATTTGAAGATGAAATAAAATCCTTCCATGATAAACAAAAGCTAAAAGAATTTACAAATAGAAAGCCAGCACTACAGAACATTTTAAACAAAATATTCCATGAGGAAGAAATGAAAAACAACAATGTAAATCAGCATAGGGAGGAACTACCCTAAAGGAATAACCAAATAAAGGAGAAACCAAGTCAAGTTAAAAAACAAAAATAAGCCAAAAATGATTGGGAATACAAATTGTACCTCAATGATAACCCTGAATGTTAATGGCCTGAACTCATCAATCAAAAGACATAGACTGGCAGATTGGATTAAAAAGAAAGACCCAACAATATGCTGGGTCCAAGAGATGCATCTCATAGAAAAAGATACCCACAGACTAAAGGTGAAAGGATGGGAAAAAACATACCATGCACATGGACTCGGTAACAAAACAGGTGAAAGACCTCTACAATGAGAACTACAGAACACTAAAGAAAAAAATTAAAGAAAATCTTAGAAGATGGAAAGATCTCCCATGTTCTTGGATAGGCAGAATTAATATAGTCAAAATGGCCATACTACCAAAAGTGCTATACAAATTCAATGCAATTCCAATTAAAATCCCAATGATGGACCTCATAGAAATAGAGCAAGCAATCATGAAATTCATTTGGAGGAATAAGAGATCCAGAATAGTTAAAGCAATTCTTAGCAAGAAGAGTGAAGCAGGGGGTATCACAATACCAGAACTTTAACTATATTACAGAGCAAAAGTAACAAAAATAGCATGGTATTGGCACCAAAATAGACAGGTAGATCAATGGTACAGAATAGAGGACACAGAGACAAACCCACATAAATTCAGGTATCTCATACTTGACAAAGGAGCCAAAAACATACAATGGAGAAAAGATAGCCTCTTGAACAAATGGTGCTGGGAAAACTGGAAATCCATATGCAGCAAAATGAAACTAAACCCATATCTCTCACCCTGTACAAAACTCAACTCAAATGGATCAAGGACTTAGGAATTAGACCAGAGATCCTGCACCTAATATAAGAAAAAGTAGGTCCAAATCTTCATCATGTTGGCTTAGGACCGGATTTCCTTAACCTGACTCCCAGAGCATAAGAAATAAAAGCAGGAATCAATAATTGGGATAGAGTCAAACTTAAAAACTTTTTCTCAGCAAAGGAAACAATTAGCAATGTGAAAAGAGAGCCTTCAGAGTGGGAGAAAAATCTTTGCTACACACACTTCAGATACAGCACTAATCTCCAGAATCTATACTCAAAAATCTTTACATCAAGAATACAAACAACCCAATCAATAAATGGGCCAAGGAAATGAACAGATACTTTACAGAAGAAGATCTACAAGCAATCAACAGATATATGAAAAAATGTTCAACATTCCTAGTAATAAGAGAAATGCAAATCAAAACCACCTTAAGATTTCATCTCACCCCAATTAGAATGTCTTTTATCAAGAATACAGGCAACAATAGGTGTTGGTGAGGATGTGGGGAAAAGGGTACACTCATACATTGCTGGTGGGATTGCAAGTTGGTGCAGCCACTCTGGAAAGCAGTGTGGAGATTCCTTAGGAAATTTGGAATGGATCCACCATTTGACCC
>JAJEJO010004708.1:41412-79566 GCA_020662805.1 Glaucomys volans | reverse complement strand
ATAGACTGGCAGATTGGATTAAAAAGAAAGACCCAACAATATGCTGGGTCCAAGAGATGCATCTCATAGAAAAAGATACCCACAGACTAAAGGTGAAAGGATGGGAAAAAACATACCATGCACATGGACTCGGTAACAAAACAGGTGAAAGACCTCTACAATGAGAACTACAGAACACTAAAGAAAAAAATTAAAGAAAATCTTAGAAGATGGAAAGATCTCCCATGTTCTTGGATAGGCAGAATTAATATAGTCAAAATGGCCATACTACCAAAAGTGCTATACAAATTCAATGCAATTCCAATTAAAATCCCAATGATGGACCTCATAGAAATAGAGCAAGCAATCATGAAATTCATTTGGAGGAATAAGAGATCCAGAATAGTTAAAGCAATTCTTAGCAAGAAGAGTGAAGCAGGGGGTATCACAATACCAGAACTTTAACTATATTACAGAGCAAAAGTAACAAAAATAGCATGGTATTGGCACCAAAATAGACAGGTAGATCAATGGTACAGAATAGAGGACACAGAGACAAACCCACATAAATTCAGGTATCTCATACTTGACAAAGGAGCCAAAAACATACAATGGAGAAAAGATAGCCTCTTGAACAAATGGTGCTGGGAAAACTGGAAATCCATATGCAGCAAAATGAAACTAAACCCATATCTCTCACCCTGTACAAAACTCAACTCAAATGGATCAAGGACTTAGGAATTAGACCAGAGATCCTGCACCTAGTATAAGAAAAAGTAGGTCCAAATCTTCATCATGTTGGCTTAGGACCGGATTTCCTTAACCTGACTCCCAGAGCATAAGAAATAAAAGCAGGAATCAATAATTGGGATAGAGTCAAACTTAAAAACTTTTTCTCAGCAAAGGAAACAATTAGCAATGTGAAAAGAGAGCCTCAAAATTGGAGAAAAACTTTGCTACACACACTTCAGATATAGCACTAATCTCCAGAATCTCTACTCAAAAATCTTTACATCAAGAATACAAACAACCCAATCAATAAATGGGCCAAGGAAATGAACAGATACTTTACAGAAGAAGATCTACAAGCAATCAACAGATATATGAAAAAAAGGTCAAAAATCCTAGTAATAAGAGAAATGCAAATCAAAACCACCTTAAGATTTCATCTCACCCCAATTAGAATGTCTTTTATCAAGAATACAGGCAACAATAGGTGTTGGTGAGGATGTGGGGAAAAGGGTACACTCATACATTGCTGGTGGGATTGCAAGTTGGTGCAGCCACTCTGGAAAGCAGTGTGGAGATTCCTTAAGAAATTTGGAATGGATCCACTATTTGATCCAGCTATCCCACTCCTTGGCCTATACCCAAAGGACTTAAAATCAGCATGATGCAGCCACATCAATGTTCATAACTGCTCAATTCACAATAGCTAGATTGTGGAACCAGATGCCCTTAGATGCCCTTCAATAGATGAATGGATAAAGAAAACTATGGTATATATACACAATGGAATATTACTCAGCCATAAAGAAGAGTAAAATTATGGCATTTGCAGGTAAATGGATGATGTTGGAGACTGTCATGCTAAGTGAGATTAGCCAACCCCAAAAATCCAAAGGCCAAATGATCTCTCTGATAAGTGGATGATGATGCATAATGTGGGGTGGAAGGGAGGCAAGGATGGAGGAAGGGTAGACTGCATAGAGGGAAGGGACGGGTGGGGTCGGAGTGGGGGGGTAAGAATAAGACAGAATGCGACAGACATCATTGCCCTGTGTACATGTATGAATGCACAGATGGTGTGACTCTACTTCGTATACAACCAGAGAAACAACAGCTGTACTCCATTTGTGTACAATGAATCAAAATAAGTAAATTTAAAAAAAAAGGAAAGTTTGAGGCCAGTTTTTGGCAACTTGGTGAGCTACTGTTTTAAATGAAAAAGGGGTGGGATATAGCTTAGCAGTAGAGCTCTTGCCTCATATTTGCAAAGCTTTGAGTTCAATAACCAATAATGATCGCCCCCCCCAGCCCCCCAAAAAAGGGAGAGAAGGAAAAGCAGAATACCACCCAAAGCAATTAGTGGTTAGGTCTAAAGGTTATGAGTGCATATTAATTTAATACTTAATTTATTTTTGTATTTTCTTGCTTTCCAATTAATGGAATTTAATGCCATAAATTTTCTTCTTTGTTCCTCATTCTGACCACATCCCTTTAGTTTCAATGTTCTACTCTTCATACCAAGCAGTATGTCATTTCAGTTTTGTCTTCCTTTTTAAGTCAAGATTTAGAAGGGTGGATAATTCTTTTGCTTGCTTGCTCTCTCTCTCTCTCTCTCTCTTTCTTTGTGCTAGTATATGAAACTACTGCATGGTGGTCAGGGAAAATGGCCTGAATAATGTCTGCAATTTTCAAATTTATGGAAATTCTGTTGTACACTTTTAACTTTATTATATTTCCATATATGAGTTATATTTCACAAGAAAATGTCTTTTGAAAGAAAACAGAAATGGAAAAACAATAAAAAATGTGAACAACAAAATTAATATGGCAATGTTAGAAATCATTAAATGGGTGAAAGAATTTTTGTTATGTTAACAGGAAATTTGACTAGTAAAATTTTATGTATCTAATTACATGAGCTTAAAACATATCAAGTAAAAAGTATTAGAAAAACAATAAAACAAGTGGGAAACTTTAACACACCTTTCTCAGGAATCAACAGATCAAGCAATCTAAAAATAAATAAGGATAGAGAGGATTTTAAAAATCTTTTTATTACTATAAAATTTTAAACATACAAAGTAGAGAATGCAAATCTTCATGTACTATACAACCCACACTTAATAAGCATAAACATTTTGTTTGAGTTTCTTGAGAGGGTGGGAGGTTGGTACTGGGGATTGAACAAAGGAATGTTTTGCCACTGAGTACACTCCAGTACTATTTTGTCTTTAAGACAGGATCAGCTAAATTGCTGAGTCTGGCCTTGAATTTATGATCATCCTCCCTCAGCCTCCCGAGTTGCTGGGATTACAGCTGTGTACCCACCACAAATGTTTTTGATATACTTGTTTCATCTATCACTGCATATTTGTTGGGGTATCCTAATGCAAATCCCAGACATGTTATCTTCCTCCAAAATCTAATGATACATGTACATTTTCTGATATAATTGAATGTCATTTATTATCTTAAAAATTAAAAGACTTTAATAAAGTCTTTTTGAACAATATTCTCTGTACTTAGGGCTCATGAAGAATTTATCAATATTAAACATTTAACAAGCCAGTAACAAAATTTTGATCAACTTCTAAATGTGGACAAATTCCCTGAAAAAATATGAATTAATTTTAAAAAATAACAAACTAGTATTTAACAGAAGAGAACCCCTGCCCATTCCTCACAATTCTTGTGTTAAAAAAGAAATCAAAACTGAAATGAGACAAATTGTTTAAGAAAGACAGCAAGAACATTATAAATTGAACAAGCGGGACATATCCTGAGCACAGCATAAAAAGAGAACTAAAAGCTTAGTATGCTATTTAGTTGATCGAAAATATAAAAATAAACTAAGCATTAAAGTCAAGAAGCTAGAAAGAGAATATTAAATTAAACACAAAGAAGATGGGGGAAAGGATTAACATGAGGACAGAAATTAATAAAAAGTAGGTCAAGAAAAACAGGAAAGTATGGTTTTTTGAAAAAAATGACTTAATAGGCAAAAACCTTTCACAGGCTGATAAGGAAAAATATGCAAAAAATCATTAGGAGCAAGAAAGCACACATAACTACAGAAGCAGAAAAAAGATGAAAAAAATCTATGTATAAGTTTATAACAATAATTTTAAAAACTAAATGAAAGAAACAATATTCCTAGAAATTATGCCTTTCTTAAATTGCCCCAGATAGATCAAGCTACATCAGGGGAAAAACAAAAAAGAGAAAGATGACCAGTCAGATCTATGCAAGTTCTATCAAATCCCTATTATATAAATATCAAAATCCCTATTATATAAACTTCTTCAAAGCTTAGACAAACATGAAAACTTTGCCAGTCTAATCTGGAAGACTAATTTAATCCTGGACACAAAAGTAAACAAAACTAAGACTGAAACACAAAACAAAATAAACCACTATAAACTAGCCTCATTTATGAGTCCCAGGGTAAAATATTAAGTTAAATCTTGTAATGGATTAAAATAATGCATTGTGACCAACCACAGTTCATGACAAAAAAATTTAGAAAGGTTTGGCATTGGGAAACCAAGTAATAACATCACAGTACAGATTAGGGAGAAAAAGCATTTATCAGAAAAACTCAAAAAAGCAACTGACAAGCCAAGTGTGGCAGCACATGGCTGTAATCCCAGAGACTCCAGAGGCTGAGGCAGGATGATGGACCACAAATTCAAGGCCAGCTTCGGCAACTAAGCAAGGCCCTAAGCAACTCAGCAAGACCCTGGTTCAAAAAAACAAAAGGGGGGTTGGGATGTGTGGCTCAGTGGTTAAGTTCCACTGGGTTCAATCTGAGGGGCCAAAGGGGGAAAAGAAAAAAAAAGCAACTGACAAAACTGAACAATTGTTGATTTTCTTGGTGGGGTAGGGGAGTACTGGGGATTAAACCCAGGGGAGCAGCTGGGAGCAGTGGCGCATGCCTGTAATCCCAGCAGCTCAGGAGGCTGAGGCAGGAGGATCATGAGTTCAAAGCCAGCCTCAGCAAAAGCAAGGTGCTAAGCAACTCAGTGAGACCCTGTCTCTAAATAAAATACAAAATAGGGCTGGGGATGTGGCTCAGTGGTGGAGTGCCCCTGGTTCAAAAAAAACAACAAAAAAAAAAAAAAAAAAAAAAACCAAGGGGGGTTTTTCCCGGGTCCCGGGTCCCAAAAAAAAAAAAAAAAAAAAAAAAGTAGACTTCAGAATAAGAATTATTACCAGGATAAAGAAGGATAAAGGACATTTCATACTGATAAAAAGGTCATTTCACCAAGTATTAATCATAAATGTGTATACATCTAAAAACAGCTCAAAATACAGAAAACAATAACTGAAAGTAAAAGACAAATCCACAAATATAAGCCGGGCGTGGTGGCGCACGCCTGTAATCCAAGCGACTTGGGAGGCTGAGTCAGGAGGATTGCGAGTTCAAAACCAGCCTCAGCAACTTAGCAAGGCCCTAAGCAACTCAGTGAGACCCTGTCTCTAAATAAAAATACAAAATAGGGCTGGGGATATGGCTCAGTGGCCAAGTGTCCCTGAGGTCAATCCCTGGTTAAAAAAAATAAAAAAATAAAAATAAAAATAAAAAATCCACAAATATACTTGGTAATTTCAACACCTGTTATTAAAAATAGACAATCTGCAAAGTGAACAACACTAAAAACCAATTTAATCTAATTGACACAGAATAATCTATCCAATAACAAAACACATACCTTTTTAATGTATGTAGAGAGCATTCACCAAGATCAACCATATTCTGGGCGACAAAGCAAACACATTTAAAAGCATTGCAATCACACAGGGTATATTTTCTGACCTTAACGAAATTCAACCAGAAATCAATGAAGGAAAGGTGTCCAGAAAATTCTCACATATTTTAAAATTATATGATCTAATCTAAATAGCTCATGATTCAAAGAAGCAGCATGAAAGGAAATTTTTCAAATTCTGGAACTAAAAAAAATAAACATACAACATATCCAAATTGGTGAGAGGTACCTAAAACAATGCTTAGAGAAAATGTTTATTGTAGCAAACAGGAAAACAAACAAACAAACAACAAAAACCCTAGAAAAGGGCAAAATAAACCTACATCAAACAGAAGAAATAATGAAAACAGCAGAAATCAATGAAATTGTTAACAAAGGAGAAATGTCAGTGAAACTAAAAGCTGATCTTTGGAAGTGATCAATAAAATCCATAAAATTCTATGCACACTGACCAAGACAAAATGAGAGAAGACATAGATTACTAACATCAGGAATGAAAGATGGAGAATCACTACAAAGCAACTAAAAAGATAGGAGAATGCTACTAGTGACTCTAATCCATAAATTGGAGAACTTGATGAAATGGACCAGGTTCCTTGAATGATACAAACCACAACTACAGTGAAGAAAAGACAAGATGAATACTTCTATTAATGGAAGAACTGAATTCATATTTTTTTTTCTGATAAAGGAAACTCCAGGTCCAGATGGTTTCATTTGCAAACTTGAACAAACATACATGCAAGAAATAGTACCACCCAATCTCTTGTACAAAATAGAAAAGACAGGGAAACTCCCCACCCATTTGTGAGGCCACCAATAACTTGATACCAAAACAGAAATGGGCATTACACAGGAAAGCTACACATAACTCTCATGAACACGGATACAAAAATCCTTCAAAAATATTAGAAAGTTGCATCCATCCATGTTTAAGAAATGACAACATATCACAACCAGCAGAGTTTATCTGGAGAATACAGGGCTGAGAATATATCTGAAAATTGACCAGTGAAATTAACTATAGCAACAGACTAAATAAGAAAACAAGAATATCTCAACAGATGAAGGAAAGGCACTTGAAAAAAATTCAACCTCTATGTGCTATAAAAACTGTCAGCAGGAGCCTGGAGTGCTTGCATAGAATCCACAAGGTCCTGGGTTCCACACAGCAAAAATGAGAGAGAGAGAGAGAGAGAGAGAGAGAGAGAGAGAGGGCTTCCTTATTTACAGATGTCATCATTGTCTGCAGACAATATCCTGTAGAATCTACAGAGAAAGAACAAACTCCTAGAATAATGATTAAGATCAATAATAATAACAATTAAGATCAATGCAAAACTCAACTGTATTTTTATAATCTGCCAATGGTATATTTATAATCTACCAATAAATAATTTGAATTTGAAATTTGGGGGAGGATTCAAGTTCGAGGCCAGCCTCAAGAACTCAGCAAAACTTGGTCTCAAAATAAAAAGGACTGGGGATATAGTTTGGTATAAATCACCCCTGGGTTCAATCCCTAGTACCAAAAAAACAATAAAAAATTTAAAAAAGAGTCAAATTGTTGTAGATCTGTAGATTCAATGAAATGATAATCCCAGCAGGCAATTTTTCTACTTGCACTTGTTATGTAGCTTAAAGATATATTTCTTTTGCAAAGATCAGTCCATTAATTTTATGGCAATGCAATCTTATCTGTGACCTTGTTCCCACTGATTGGCATAAAACACTATTTTAGATTTTGTAAATTTCTGTGAGCAGTTCAATAATATAATTGTTTCTGTTTATTTGTTTCTAGGCTTTTAAGTTTTTATTTTCTGCAGTACTGAGGATTGGGCCCAGGGTCTCAAGCTTGCCAGGTAAATGCACTTAACAATGGGCTATACCCAAGCCCTTTCTTTTCCTTTTCTCCCTCCCTCCCTCTTTCCTTCCTTCTTTCCTTCCTTCCTTTCTGAGACAGGGTTTTGCTAAATTGCCCAAAGTGGCCTACAAATTGAGATCCTTCTGCGTCAGCCTCCTGAGTACTAGAATTACAGGCATGTGCACTGCACCTGGCCACCTATCAGCAATTAAAAGCAAAAAGGTAATTAGTGGAGAAAGAAAAGTCTTTTCAATAACTGGTGCAGAAAAACCTGCACTTCCATATACAAAATAGGTTAACTTCAATCCATGTCTCAGTCATATCTCAGATCATACACAATACCAAATCAGAATAAATCACCGACCTACACGTTAATGAGACTCAAAACAAATCACCCCAAAATATGACTTTAGGAGGCCAGAACAGGTATACGGATTATTTTGAGAAATTGCAGACCAGAGTTCTCAAAAGTAAATCTTTTTTTTTTTTTTTTTGAACCGGGAATTGAACTCAGGGGCACTTGGCCACTGAGCCATATCCCCAGCCCTATTTTGTATTTTATTTACAGCCAGGGTCTCACTGAGTTGCTCAGTGCCTTCCCTTGCTGAGCAAGGGCTATGAACTCGCTATCCTCCTGTCTCAGCCTCCGGGGCCGCTGGGATTACAGGCGTGCGCCACCACGCCCGGCAAGTAAATCTTTTGATGAGAAATTTATGTATCAACATGGAAAGGAAGTATCCTTCTCTGCAGCAGGAAAAAAAGACAAAATTACCAGATATATTTAATCAATGGAAAAGGCACAGACTCAAATCGGCACAGCAAACCTTACAAATAAAAAAGGAAAAGTGTAAAAGGGGTTTTTCTGGCCATCTCTTTTTAATTTGGCCTTTCTCCATACTGTTTCAGAGAAAGATAATACTTAAGTCTGTGTTTAAATGCTTTCTTTAGAGATCCATTCTAGAGATTTACTCATTTTGAGATAGGAATTTGGGGATACAGAGAAAGGGAAGCACCCAGGTACCACTGGAATGAAGGATATACCCCTGAACCACTGGGATGCAAAACAAGCAATCTAGCATATATCCTTGCCTGCAGAAAGTAGCATGATAACAGGGCAATGTGCAAGCTCTAGAAAAGCTGGTTTAAAATTGCTTAAGTTCTCCCTGATTCCACCCATCCAGTCCCTAACTACTGTCCCTCTGTAAATATTAACACCACAGACCAAAGTGTTTTTTCTTACTCCAGAGATAGTAAACTCTCCCTTGAAAGTGTCTCTGCTTTTCTTAATCAATCTCCTTCTGCGCCCCCAAAAGGTCCTTAAATTCTTTTCTGCACTGTCAAGAACCCCACTCATCCTGAGTTCAGGTCCCCCTTTCTGTGAATTCCTTGGACCTCCTCCAGTAATGATTTCTCTAGGCTTTTTTTGTAACATGAGGTATAATTGTTAATAAGTTTGTTTATCTCTTGTTAATCTATCTTTTGTACAGGCACTAATAGTTAAAATCTGTGAATTTTTTCCCCTGACATGTAAAACACAAAACTTCTAGGAGAAAATTTTTGTGACTATGGGTTAAGATTTCTTAAGATACAAAAAAAAAGTATAATTATAAAAGGAAAAATCATTAAATTAGAGCATATCACAACTTGAAACTTTTGCTAACCTAAGAACCAGATGTGGCAGCACATACCTGTAATGCCAGTGACTCAGGAGGCTGAGGCAGGAGAACTGCAAATTTGGGGCCAGTCTGAGCAACTTAGTGAGTCCCTATCTCAAAATAAAATAGAAAGGGCTAGGGCTGTACTTTGGTGGTAATACACCCCTGGGCTCAATTCCCAGTACTAGACAAATCACATGGAATTTGAAAAGTAGACTCCAAAACATATAAAGAACTCTCAAAACTCAAAATAAGAATAAAAGGACCAGCTGGGTGTGCTGGTTCATACCTGTAATCCCAGAGATTGAGGTAGGAAGATTGCAAGTTTGAAGCCAGCCTCAGCAACCTTGCAAGACACTGCCTCAAAATAAAAAGGGGAGTGTTGCTTAGTAGTAGAGTGATTATCTACCACATGAACCTCAAATACCTGCTTTATTCTATGTCCAAGAAACCACATTATAAAGGCTACATATTGTATGATTCCATTTATATGAGAAAACAATATGGAGAAAGAATAAATCAATGGATGTCTGAGGATGGGGGTAGGAGTGATTACAAAGGCACAGCATAAGAAAAGTTGGGGGCTGATTGGAACTGTTCAGAATCTCAACTGATGGTTGTTATTAACTATGCATTTATCAAAACTCATAGAATTGTATATGAAATTTACTGTATGGAAACTTAAAAATAAAATATCCATGGTGATATTTTTAAAATGTAAAAACGAGAGAAAGGGGGAAAAGAAAAGCTCTCATTAAGAATACTAAAACTATAAATGAACAATTAGGAGTAGCACAGCGGTAGAGTGCTTGCCTAGCACATATGAGGCACTGGGTTCGATCCTCAGCACCACATAAAAAACAAATAAAAATACAGGTATAAAAAATATACTAAAACTAGCGCTTGCAGCTGGAGCTGGAGCACTTGCCTATTAGGCATTAGGGCATAGGTTCAATCTGCAGCAATGGTGCTGGGGATGGGGATGATGCTAATTAATTTAACAAACCAAATATTAATTAAAAAAAAAATACTGGCTGAGAGCATATTAAGAAACAGCACATCTACAAGGTGACAAAAATTGCCCAAATTCTCTACTGCTTACTAATTGAATCAACTAAGAAAACAATATATTTTACAACAGAGAGATCTGACAGTAAATAAGAAGAAATTGAATGTAGCCATCCTGGCAGTGACATGCCCCAGATACCAACACTATGAAGTACACAATATAACCAATGTTGTTCCCAGAAGCATTTATCCTAAACCCAAAGTTCTACAGCCAACTCTCAGTTTATAGAAGAAACAAAAGGCAAAGGAAAATGTTAAATGTCAGGAGGAAACAGATGTAGAATGCAAGACATTCTTTAGGAAAACTCTTCTGTGTATGTGTAGTGAATGTGGATGGGGTGTGGGGGGATTACTTGAATCCAGGAGCTTTCTGTCTTTGAGCTTCAACCCCAGCCCTTTTAAAATATTCTTTAAATTTGGAGACAGGATTTTGCTAAGTGGCCCAGGAAGGCCTCAAACTTGCAGTCCTCCTGCCTCAGCCTCCCAAGGTGATGAGATTACAGGCATGAGTCATTGGATTCAGTAAGAAAGCTCTTCTTGATCCTTCAATAATTCAGTGTGGAGCTGGGTGCAGTGGTGCACACCTGTCCTAGCAACTCAGGAGGCTGAGGCAGGAGGATCACAAGTTCGAGAACAGCCTCAGCAAATTAAAAAGAGCCTATCTCAAAAATAAAAAGGGCTGGAGATATTGGAGATATAGTTCAGTGGAAGAATGTACTCCCTGGGTTCAACTCCTGGTACAAAAAAAAAAAAAAAAAAAAAAAAAAAAGTGGGAGGGAGGTGGGGAAGCAGACTCGTGTTATAGGCTAAAGGAAACTAGAGAGATACAACAAGGAAATGCAGCAAGTGAACTCTGACTGGATCCTAAATCTGTCTCAAACATTTGTCACTGTTCTCTCCCCCTACTCTTTAAAGCCTAAGTGGTAGAATGGTCCAACTGCTAGGGCAATGTAACAGCACTTGCAGTTTCTATGCAGCTTGCCCAGACATCACAAGTAGTTCCTTTATAAAACCTGTTATTGATTAAAAAACAATCCTCCCCAAATGCCTAATGGTATTTGATATGCTGATTCCAAATTTCTCTGGTTAGAAAAACCTAATAATAGTGAAAAGAACCATAAAAAGGAGCAACTGCACAGGACTTAATGAACTGACATATTGTTGAAGAGAGAACAATTAGATCAATGGGAAAGAAAATAAAGTCCAAAAATGGACCCACAAATGTGGAGAATTTAGTTATCAAAAGTGGCTTTTCAGAAAAATGGGGGAAATGGACTACACAATAAATGAGTTTAAATAACTGAACATCCATTTGGGGGGAAAATGCTAAGTCCTTACAGCATCCCACAACCTCAAATAAATTTCATTGGCAAGGAGTTAAACAAAATAAAATTAAAACCTAAAGTTTAAGTTTTAGAAGAACTTCAAGAACCACAAAAAACAAACTAAAGGACTCCTGCATTGGTGTTTTATTTTTAAGCTTGTAACACATTTCAGCCAAGTACATTTTATCCACAGAGATCCAAAAATCTGAAAGGTTTCACTGTGTTCTTGAGCTCTGGATTTCAGTCACCTATGTCCTTAGGAGTTTACTGGGCACACCTACAGCTCCCACAGGAAGTGGAAGCTGAATGCTATTTAGTTTAACCTCCACTTTGACTTTTTTTTTTTTTTTTTTTTAAAACCAGGGATTGAACTCAGGGACACTCGGCCACTGAGCCACATCCACAGCCCTATTTTGTATTTTATTTAGAGACAGGGTCTCACTGAGTTGCTAAGGGCCTCGCTAAGTTGCTGAGGCTGGCTTTGAACTCGCGATCCTCCTGACTCAGCCTCCCAAGTCGCTTGGATTACAGGCGTGCGCCACCACGCCCAGCTAGTTTAACCTCCATTTTGAAGAAATATATTACTTACCTTGAATGATACTTAATTGCAACTAGGCTTTGCAACCTCTAACATTCTGCTTCCACTGGCTAGATCACAGTAAAGTATTTGATACAGATTCAGAAACATTTTAGTTGTTGTAGATAGCAGACTGTACTCTGCTCTGAGTTAGTCAATTTTGTAAAGCAATAGTTTGCCATGAGTTACTCTATTTTGAGTACAAGGGCCAAGGTAGAATGACTATACCTTGTTAGTACAAGTAAATCACCACCATCTGCACAGCAAAATCATAAATCACAAACAGACAAATTAACCATGCTAATAAAAATGACCACCTGGGAACTTACCAAATTAAGTCAGAAGCATGTGGATGTGTAGGCATATTAAATCCATATCAGAAAAACCAGGCCCACGAACCTACCAGCATTACCAGATGTAAATCCCAATATTGAAACCCACAGAGGGATAAGCACCCCGTTTTAGTCAGCTTTTTTGTTGTTATGACCAAAACACCAGACAAGAACAAGGCAGAGGAGAAGTTTATTTGGCGCTTATGGTTTCAGAGATCTCAGTTCATAGATGGCTGTCCAACATCATTCCTCTGGGCCTGTGTGGAAGAGGAATGAAGCTACAGACACTGCTACCAGAAAGAAGAGAGAGCCAGCTCTGCTTACCAGGAACAAAATATATACCCTCACAGGCATGCCCCCAAGTGACCCACTTCCTCCAACCAAACCCGACCTGCCTATATTTACTACTCAGTTAACCTATTTCTATATCTATATATTGTGTAAAGTGTGATGTGTGACTTGAGTATTACAGATATTAGTAATATCTGATCAAACAACTGTGCTTGCTGGGCACAGTAGCACATACCTGTAACCCAGAGGCTCAGGAGGTTGAGAACAATCATAAGGTCAAAGTCAGTCTCAGCACTTAGCGAGACCCTGTCTCTAAATAAAATATAAAAAAGGGTTGGGGATGTGGCTCAGTTGATAAGTGCCCATAGGTCCAATTCCTTGTACAAAAAAAAAAAAAAAAAAACACCCTCCCCACAAAAACATCTCAAAACCCCCCATGCTTATTCTGCTTATGGTAACCAAGTGACCCACAACTACTCAGTGAATTAAAACTGATGGAAGTGATAAAGTTTGTGAATTTGTGGTTATTTAATAAGTTCTGGCATTGTAGAAAGATGCAAATACGTCAGGTTAACATTAAGGACATAGCTCACACTTGACAGTGTGTGAGCTGGTTTTACACTAAAAACTGAATTCAATTTGAAGGGAGTGGGGACCTGTGAAAATAACAACCATTCCTAGTTTCAAGACTAGAACAGATTTCCCCTTCCTTTATGCTTCATTTCTCATTTTTTATTGTTAAATTTGAAGTGCTAGGGATCCAATCCAGGGCCTCACATGCTAAGCCAGTGTTCTAGCACTGAACTACACTCCCAGCCCTCCACTGTCACTTTAATGCAAACACAGAAATCAAAGTGTGAGACTGTGCTCCACCTTGCTTAAAAGAGCCCCAAGAGAGAATTTAAATTAATGTCAGATAAGGTTTCATAGTTTTGTTTTTCTTAATCCAATGATGTGCATTTATTTATTTAGTGCAGTACTGAAGATTGAACCCAGGGGTGCTTTACCATTAAACTACATCCCCTGTCCTTTTTTTCATTTTGAGTTATATTCCTACCATCCCTGACCTCCCCCACCCCTACTTTTTAAACTTCTTAGTTTACATGGAATCATGGAATTTGGAGGACCACAGGCTCACCATACCCTCTCTGTGACTTCACCGAAACTGTATGACATAGTATACCATATCTGCAAAATTCAGAATTCCAGTCACAAAATTTAAGAGAGCAAAACCCAACAACTCATATTCCACTTTTTTCCCCCAGAGCTGGGGACTGAACCCAGGGCCTCATGCATATTATACAAACTCTCTTATCCCTGACCTGCACCCCTAACCCTTTTTATTTCCTTTTGAGACAGATGCCCAGGCTGGCCTCCAACTTGTGATCCTCTCAAGATACTTGAGAGGTGTAAGCCACCCCACCTGGCTACTTTTTAAAAATTTATTTTGGTGCTGGACACTGAACCCAATGCTTTGCACATGCTAAGTGTGAGCTGCATACCCTCAGTCCTCACTCTTTTAAATACCACCATGTATTTAACAGTCATTTATTAAGCACCTAACTACATTTCAGGCTTGCAAGGACAGAGATGGACATAGTATAATAACTAAAAATGTGTCCTTTCCTGTACTAAATGCTTTACATCTCTGAATCTTCTCAAAAATCCTAGCAGAGGCATACTACATATTGTATCTGTTATAGTTTGGATCTGGAATGTCCCCCAAAGGCTTATGTGTTGAAGGCTTGGTCCCCAATGCAGCAATATTCAAAGGTGGGGCTTTAGGGAAGTAAATGAATCAAGAGAACTCTGGTGGTTTATGTCTCTCTCTCTCCTTCCTTTCCTCTCCTTCTTTGCTTCCTGGGTGTCATGAGGTGAGCTAACTGTTCCACCATGATGGTCTCTGCCCACCATGGACTGAAATCATAAACCAAAATAAAACTTTCCTCCTGTAAGTGTTTCTCTCAGATACTTGTCACAACAACAAAAAGCTGACTAACACAGTATCACTGTCCCTATTTTACAGATAAGGAATAGTTCTAAAGTCACATAGAATTAATTTAAACCTCAGGTGATTAAACTCCAAAGCTCAAATTCTTAACTATAACCCCTTGCTGGCCTAAAGGAACATATACTTTAATGAATGCATTAAAACACAAAATTAAAAGTTTTCAAAGATACTTCAGGCATGTGGAATTCAAAAGGTTAGAACATTAATCCTGTCATCAGTAATTTCCACAAAATGATTTGGACAATAGTTTTGAAGGATGATGAATTATCTGCTGGACTGAAAAATGGAGAAGAAAACAGTGTAGATAAAAATGTGTTCGTGGTGGCACACGCTTGTAATCCAAGCGACTTGGGAGGCTGAGTCAGGAGGATCGCGAGTTCAAAGCCAGCCTCAGCAATTTAGCGAGGTCCTAAGCAACTCAGTGAGATCCTGTCTCTAAATAAAATACAAAATAGGGCTGGGGATGTGACTCAGTGGCCGAGTGTCCCTGAGTTCAATCCTTGGTTCAAAAAAAAAAAAAAAATTGTGTTCAAAGGGTTATAATTGTGTAAGAGGTTCAGATGTCCAAGATACAAAGACTCAGTTATCACGGAAGAAGGAGCAGAGCAAGATAGTAAAACAGAAAAAGGAAAACTTGTCACCTCTTATCTTTGTATTTTCCTATGAAATGCAAAGGAATGTTTCAAAACATGAGTAATAATCAATTTTCCTTTTTAGAGAGCTTATTTGGAAGTTCTAGCAGGAGAGCACAGCTACTTGTATTCCCCTCACTGAAGAATGGTCCTCCTCTATCAGGGAAGGTTGGGGAAGGTTGTCCTCTTCAACCAAGTGCATAGCTTCAAGAGGGACAACCGAGAGGGGTGAGGGAGGAAGAGGACATTGACCTAGCTAGCCAGATCATCCAAATCAACCCTAGAAGGATAATGGTGTGACAGATGTCACAACCAGATCGCCCTCACAACCTCAAATTTCCTTTCCTATACAGAAAAATCTAACAACACGTAGAGGATGGATTGGTATAGAGACCGATGAAAACACCTAATTAGAAGTCTGTTGCAATAGCTCAAGTGAAATGCTGAGTTCTTGCAGATGAAGCAACAGAGATGGTAGAAAAGAACTTCAAAGACCTGATGGTGAAGACTGAGTGATGGGGATGGTTGTAATTAAAAATTTGATCATGGTGGTCTGGAAGAAACTAGTTTTAGATTCATGTTTTAGATCACAGACTACTAAAGGTTTGTTCTAGAAACAAAAAAGGAAATATAATCATTGCAAAGCAGTCTGAAATGGGAAAGAAGTCTATAAGTTTACTAGGATTGGCCACATCTATAGTAATATCTTTGAATCTAAGACTGACTTTGTATTATTCTAATTTCCTTGTGTAGTGAAATGAGGATTCTTTAGAAATGTATGCATTATCAGACAACTATGGTAATAGATTATTTGGGATACTAGTTGGTTTCACATCACTTTAGTAGTCAAAACTGGTCCTAAGTCTGGAAAGAAGTTGGAAAAGTACATTATAAAACAAGAGTTTAAGTCTTAAAGCACACCCCTTTCTATACAAAAGAGCTCAGCAGGAATACCAACAAACCTGGGTTCAGATTCCACGTTCTCATTTTCTCATTCATACCATCTATATATTGGAAGTAATAATGCACATCTCACAACATTGCTACTACTTCCTGACACAGAGGTGATAACTATATTGTAAGTAATTTTTTTCTTGACATGTTCCTTAAAATAGTAACTTTTACACTTACCTGTCAATTATTTACAGAAAGACAGTGCTTCTTAAAACATTTCCTCTATTAATTACGGAATAAAGTGAAACACACACCCAAAGATTTGGATATATGTTTTGGGGCCAATACAAAATTGCAAAGTTGTATTTTAATTAAATTAATGTGCATGCTGAGCACAACCATATTTAAAAGTAAAATGCCAATCTTCAGGTAAAATTGGCATATCAAGAAAATACGCCAGGTTTATATACAGGGCACCCAATACCATATCTCATGTCCAAAGGCTATCTCAAGATGTCTCAGATTAGAAGTCTAGATAGCATGCTGTGTGTTATGGTATCTGCAGCAAAAAGCCAAGAAAACCAGAACAATTCAAACCAAAACCAAGTTTCCTAGCCCGAGCAAATGTTAAAGGTTTATGCATTATGTCCTGAAAATTTATTTGCAGATGGGCTTTAAGCTGAAAAAACTAACAAAACAAAAAAACTTAAAACGGGCAGGTTATAGCCAGAAAACTAACAGTAGAAAGTCTTAATTGTGTATACTTAAAACTTTACCTGTTTTCTTCTTTTTATCAGAATCTGCATCCAATGCAGTTAAGGGAGTAGAGATGTTTTTACAAATATCATGACTGCCTACAGCAGGATCTTCTTCATCAGAAGAAAATGAAGATAAATGTTCCAAGTTTTTAAGTTTGTTATCAGCTTTTTCTGATGGACTATTATTGCCTCCAGTTTCAGACACTAAAGGTGTGGGTACTACAGGTGAAGTCTTTGGAAGTGGTGGGGGACAAAATGTACGGACAATCTGAGTTCCTGGCCGTCTGGTCCTGTTAGGCATTCGGACAGCAAGAGTGGAAAACTGCTGCTTGGGCCCAGATTTCAAAAAATCTAAGAAAGAAGCAATAAATCCTGTTTTGACTTCTGGCTGTTTTTCCTCTACTTCTTTGATCTTCTGTCTCATTTTTTCTTGATGCTGATAACCATCATGGCAGCTTTCTGAGGAAGGAGGAGTATACGGTAAATATATATCTGTTCCCATGGGATTCTGGCGTTTGCCCTGGGAAGGTCTTTTGAGATGTTTCTGATTATTATTGTCTTCATCTTTAATTTGTCCTTTTCCTTTAGCTTTTTTCTTTGGAAGGTTAAAATGTATTAGATCTTGGTTTTCTTCTTCAGTCTTCACACTGATTGCATCCCCAGGTTGGGCCATGGCCAACAGTGCAAGTGCACTTCTTGTGGGGTTCACTGATACATTACTATCGTCAGCACTTAAAGTAAATTCACTCTCTGATGTAGCACTTTCTCCACTTATGCTTCTACTACTAGAAACAAACTCTTGGTTTCTGTTATTATTTAATGTATTATCAACAGGAACTTCACTGTCTTCTTCAGATTCATGATTGGTAGCAGATTGTTTCTTGAACGGGCCAGAGTTTTGCTCTTGTACTTCATGACTTGGTCCAACCACTGCTGAAGTTACTTTAGTTGGTGTATTTTGACCAGGTGTTTCAATATGCTGTTGATCAAGAGTCATTTTTGACTGAAGGGTAGATATGGATGAAAGGTTTACAGTAACCTGATTTCCATTTAAAGAAATATCATCTATATTTTGTGGTTTTCCTACTGTAGCTGTTATAGAGTTAAAATCTGAAGTCACATGCCTGACATCTAATGTTGGTTGAAAATGAGATTTAGAATCGCCACCTTCAACAGCTTGCATGCTTTCATTTGAAGCTGACTTGGGAAAATCAGAAGGTGTAACTCCACAAGCTGCAGCTGTAGCTGCTAAGATATCATCTACATTTGATAAAATATTTCTTTCATCACTGAGAAGCATTGCCTCTGGAAAACATATTGATCCAAGAGAAACAAACTGATTCTTTGAATCATGTTGATTTGTTTCACTGAAATGGCCCTTTGTTGGAAGATGCTGTAATGGTTTTGAGGATTCAGAGAGGTCTATTTTCATAATTTCAGAATTCTGAGGATGGATTTGCTGTTGAGAATGATCACCGTTGCTCTGAATAATATGACTATCCATTTGTAGGAAAGGATTCACTACTTGTTGAGGACTTTGGACACGTTGAACCTGTAAAGATGCCTTTACTTGTCCTAAACCTGCCTGCAGTATTGACTGTTGAAGAATCTGCAAATCACATGCAGAATCTAAAAGAAGCTGTGTATTAGGAAGAGATGTCTGATGACCAGGTCCTAAAGCATGATTTGGAATTTGAATCTGAGATGCATTAATTATTTGATCATGTTGTTCCTGGACCTTCGCTTCCTGAACCTTATGTATAAGAGAATGCTGTTGGCTTAGGTCTTTAGTATTCAACCGTATTTGTGAAGTTTGCATTAAATCAGTTTTCTTAAGATCAAGGACTGCCGCATTATTGGCTTGACCAATTTGCTGATTAAGTTGTGTCACTGAACCAACCAAGTTTTCCTCTTTTTTTGACCCTTGTGGAGTAATCCCAACAACTTGATCTTCAAGATGGCAATTACTTCTGATTACACTCTGAGAATATCTGTCATCTGCTTTTGACACCTTGTAAGTTGATTCTTGAGCATTAATTTCCCCATCAGACAGCCTTTGTGTTGATGTCTCTAGAGATGTTTGTGGCTGCAATGCCTGTAACTCTTGAATTGGAAAATCATCTTCTTGCTTTGAAGATGTATACACATTTGAGTCAAGTTTTCTTTCAGCATAAGACTTTGGATCTGGGGAAGGTACATTATTCTGTAATGCCCGACAATGAGTAGAGGATGCAAATGATGATGACTGGATAGCAGGCAAAAATTTCTGGGACTGGGGAGATGATGACCCTTGGGTCTGAGCATTTTGAGAAGAATGCATGGAAATAAAATTCTGGGTTGAGCTAGAATCTGGCAATTTCTGAGCCCGAGAGGCAGAAGAATAAGAAAGAGATGGGGCTGTTAATGTCAGGGACTGCCCTGAAGCATAGCTTTCTGAAGGACTAACAACTGACAACACTTGTGATTGAGATGAATAACTAACCTGTGACTGGCTAACTGGTGATAAACCCTGAGAATGACTAGATGAATAACTTTGAGACTGACTGACTGAAGACAGATCTCTTGTATGATCAGGGTAATTCTCATTTGCAACTGAAGATAATACTTCTTGCTGATTGGATGAATAACTGAGTGTCTGACTTTCAGAGGTTATAGGCTGAGATGACCCAGAAAAAGTCAATGTTTTATACAAGGATGGCAATTTCTCCACTTTGCTGGACCTATAAACCTGTGAATGAACAATAGATGGCGCATTGTGTGGCTGTACTAAACCATAATTTTGGGACTGACTAACTGATAACAGGCTTGGTAGCTGCGCTGTAGAATAAATCTGTGCTTGACCTGATATTACAGAACTCTGGTTATGTAAAGGTTTGGCATAGCTTAGTGTTTGCACAGGAGGAATTATACTTTGAGGTTTTGGGATCTTAGTTGATGTTAGTGGTTGTTTTGTAGAACAGCTGTTTACCGTTGTAGTAGGAGCAGCATACCCAGATGATGGAATTGCAGATGAGTAAGACTGAGCAAGTTCCACTGAGACCTGTGAGGTCTTGTGTTGCAACCCTCCATTGCTCACCTGAGTAGAATCTCCAATTGGGCTACAGGATAAGGATGACTGCCTGGTTGTTTCCTGAAAGCTAACTACATTTGTATTTGATAGGTAACTATGTAAGGAATGCTGTGAACCAGTCAGTTGTGCCTGAATAGACTGGGTACCTGAAGGCCGCTGATGGTGTTTAATAACACTACATTCTCGAAGAAGAGCTCTTTCAATGGAAGCAGTAGAATTAGGGAAAAGAGTTGAATTATAGGCTTGAGGAGTCTGCTGGGCTCCCCCAAGTGCTGAAGGCAACAAACTAAACTGAGGTTGTAAAAGATGGGGTGCAGACTCTTGAGCCGAGCGATATGTTGAAGACTGAGGTGGTATGCTGTTACTTAATGCAGAACTGCCCAGGCGTTCAAATGCCAAAGCAGTTGGAACAGTTCCCTGGGAAGTCTTAATTTGTAGCAAAGGGTCATGAGGATTTAAAATTCCATTTGCTGTAGTGTTAAAAGTTGAATCCTGAAGCACCAAAGGGGAGGTGGTGGCAAAGTTTCTATTGCTAAAGGTGGTAGCATGCTGATAAGCAGAAGGGGCAGATGGTGGAAGAGTTCCAGTGGTTGGCAAAGGTCCAGTAACAAACAGCTCAGTTGCTGCTGAGGAATGCATACCTATAAAGAGAAAGCAGATTTTTATGCAGTTATAGAACAAATAAATAAATGCTTTCATAGAAGTGAATTATACAACCCTTGATCCATCAAAACATCTATAAGGCTGGAAAAAGCTTGATAAATCAGTTCTCTATGGAAATATTAAAAATTATATTTCAAAATAGTTCACTCTCTTAAAGCTAAAACAATCTTCTAAAGGTATCAGCAATTCATATCTATAATAGTAACAGAATATAGTTGGACAAGGCCATATTAAAATTAAGAAACCAGTAAGAATGTAAGTAATCAATAGTGATTTATTTACCTTGAGTTCCCAATGCAAAATATCAGTAACTAAAAATCTACAAAACAGTAAAACTGAAAATCAACACTAAGCTGCGTATCACCAACATGAGTTTATCTTTAATGATTACCAACCCTTCAATAAGAACTTGCTGGTTTTTAGAGTGCTAGAATTGAATTTCTGCTTACAAATTTTTGAATTTTATCCACCTTAAAATTGTAAAAAAAAAATTCCAGGTTTTAAAGCCTTTCGAAGTCAATAATTAATATCATTCTCAGGCATATTACCATAATGGTAAGACCACAGAAGTGAATTTTTGACCAGTAATTTTTAGAGGACTTCAAAAAAGAATTACCTGTCTGCCAGGATGGAGCCCTGAATTGTGGTAAAAGAGTAGATCCTGAAGAAGCCGCCTGAGCAGTTCGGGACTCAACAGTGGACAGAAAATTCATCACGGAAGATTCCTTAGTGTTAGTGCTGGCACTGTTCACGCTAGTATCAAATATTCCTGAAAGACCTACAAATAAAGGATAAAATAAATCCCAAAGTAAAAATAAATCCTTTAAATAAAATTCTATACCTACTCTATTTCTGAAAATCAAGGTAAAATAATTCCATAATCCTAAACTACTTTACTTTCAAATAGTAAGCAAGTATTAATTTGACCAAGCATATTCATAATTTTAAATTCCAAGAGATGCATAAAAGATGTCTCAATCTATTAATTACATAGATAACCCATCAGCGTTTAGTGTCATTTTCATTTTAACATTTACCCTGGTATTTCCCATATATATTATATTTATAACCCAAAAGATTAAAAAATGATCTTTCTTCTTATTCACTAAATGTATACAGACTCATAATATATTTCACAATAGAACTATTACCAGTTGGTTGAGGTGTGGAGGCATATCCAGGAATCTGATGAGAGGCTACAAATGTCTGTCTCTGAAGGAGATCTGTTTCAGACTCTGAGGGATGTCCTTCTTCATAACTTAAACTAGAGGATATTAAAAATCAGTAACCGCACAATGAATCCCACTGTTACATATAATTACAATGCACCAATAAAACAATCAGTAACCAAAAACAGAGTCCAAACCATACCATCAACAGATTTCTAGAACAACTATTAAAAACCAAAAGTTGGCCAGCAGTGGTGGTGTACAAGGTGAAAGCCCAGTGACTTGGGAGGCTGAAGGAGGAGGATTGCAAGTTTGAGGCCAGCCTTTAGTGAGAACCTGTCTCAAAATGGAAGGAAGGACAGAAGGGAGGGGAGGGGAGTGGGGGGGAGGGAAGAGAAGGGAAAGGAAGGGAAGGGTAGGATAGGGTAGGGTTAGGGATGTGGTTCAGTGGTAAAGGGCCCCTGGGGTCAACCCCTGCCCTCCAAATACACAGTAGACATTGTCTCAGTCAAGAAGCATCTGGAACTAGCAAAAACAAACATTAACAAAAAAAGTAGTAGCAATCTTTGACCAAATTCTGAGCCTGTACATAAGTACATCAAATATAATCTGACAACACTGTCACAATGGGAAAAATAAACTGAAAATTTATTACAGAGAAGAATGATGCATAGTATTTTCCTTAATTCAACTGTACCTTGAACAGTCTTTACTAGGAGAGGTAACATGATACATTGTAAAGAGGAACATCCTGGTAACCAGGAGAACCTAATTCACTGTCCAAACTCTCTGGCTTACGATATTATTTATAAGTGACTCAATTACTGTAAAACTAATTTCCTCATCTGTATGAAAAAGGAACCAAACAAAATAATCTCAAAAACCTCCGTAGTTCTAACATTCTATGGAGCATCAGATAGTTCAAATAAATAATTAATATTATTATTTCCCAATATCTCACCCAGAAAATTGAACTCAATTGAGAGCAATTCAGAACAAGATTTTTCCGCTTTTCATTTTTATTTTCAACATTTTAAACCAACAAAATTCAAAACAATACAATGAATACCCATATTCCCAAATGAAGATTTGTCAACTGTTAACATTTTGTCCCTTAGACACATACACATTTCTCTCTCTCTCTCCCCCTAAACCATTTGAAAATAACTGAAAGACACCATGGTACTGCATCTCTAAATACTTCAGCTATATCTCCTAAGAATAAAGACATTCTCTTATACAACCAAACATCATTAGACTCAAGGAAATCTAACATAAATTCAGTAATTATGTAATACAATTGTCATATTCCAATTTTCTCAATTGTTGTCCAATGATCTGGAATTTTTAAGCGCATTCTAATAATGATTTAATCAAAATTAAAGAATTAAATTTGGTTATGCCTCATTAATTTAGTTAGGGTCAGTAGCTCACATCCCTTTTGTCTTGATTTTATGACACTGACTTCTTTTCTGAGGAATTCAGGTCAAATTAACTATAAAATATTCTAAATTCTGGATTTGTCTGATTATTACCTCACGAGAAAGTACGTAAGTGTCTTAGTTAGCTTTTTGCTGCTGTGACTAAATGACCAGGAAAATTTTAGGGAAGGAGAAGTTTATTTTAGGACTCATGGTTTCAGAGGTCTTAGTTCATAGAAGGCCAGTTCCATTCCTTTGGGTTGAGGTGAGGCAGAACATCATGGCAGAAGAGTGTGGCAGAGGGAAACAATTCCCATCATGATCAGAAAGCTGAGAGACTCCACTTACCAGATACAAAGCCACGTCCCAATTCCCCGCTTCCTCCAGTCACCTTACCACTTCAGTTACCACTCAGTTAATCCCTATCAGGGGATCAAGTCACTGACTGATCAAGTTAAGACTCTTACAACCCAATCATTTCTCCTCTGAACCTTCCTGCATTGTCTCACATGTAAGGTTTTGGCGGTACCTCACATCCAAACCATATAACATTCCACCTCTGGCCCCCAAAAGCTCACACTCATCTGACAATGCAAAATACATTTAGTCCATTTCCAAGAGTCTCCATAGTCTCAACAGTTCTGAGATTGCTCAAACTTCAAGTCCAAAGTCTTCTCTGAAGTTCAAGGCACACTGTGAGCTCCTATAAAATTAAGAGCAATTCACAAATATCAATATATAATGGTATGGAATAAATACTTCCATTCACAAAAGAAGGGGCATAGAAAGAAGGGATAGGACCAAAGTAAGACTGAAATCCAGCTGGGCAAACAAGTCCTGAAGCTCCATGTCCAGCATCTGAGGCACATGGCATTGTGATATTCTCTCCAAAGGGCTGATGTCGTTCTGCCCCTGTGGCCTTGTTTCTTGCAGGCCAAGTGATCTTTCTGTTGATTTATCTCTGCTCGATACCTAGGGCTTTCCTAGGATGATGTCCCACATTACTGGCATTTCTTAATCTTGGGGATCTCCACTGCAGCTTCCGCTTCCTCCTCACATCTCCATGCTTTGACTTCTCAGCTGTATCTACAGAGAGGGACTCTGAGCCTACTGCACTTTGCCCGGCTTTCCATGCCTTCCTTTGAAATCTTGATGGAAGCCTCCATGAACCCCTAACTCCAGCATCCTGCATTCCTGCAGAACCAGCACAATGTGGTTGACACCAAGGTTTGCCACCATCTTGAGCAGTAGCCCAGCTTTCAGGGACCCTTGCTGCCGAGTGTCTAGGTGGCTAAGCACATTGAAAAAACTTCCTAGGACCCCTTGTGCAAGAAGGGTGCTCCACTGGTCTCTTCTCAAGAATTTTCATCTTTACTTCCTTGAGCTTTAGATGGTTGTGGTCATGCCAACTCCTGATATGCCCTCAAACCATCTTTCTTATTGTCTCTAGGCAAAGTCTTTAGCATTTTAGTGGCAGTAATGTCTTTAAGTACTGTAACTTCCTTAGCCCTAGTTTTACTCTGGCCTTCCAAGTCCACGTTTTCCAAATCTTTCTGCTCATCTTTCTGCTCCTGATTATCACAATAAATTTGGCTTGGCTGGGGATATAGCTCAGTTGGTAGAGTGCCTGCCTCACATGCACAAGGCCCTGAGTTCAATCCCCAGCACCGCATGCATAAATTAATTAATCAATCAATTAATTAGGCTAAAAGCCGCCACTTCCTGAATGCTATGCTGCCTAGAAATTTCTTCCCCTGGTCCATCACTTTTAAAATTAGCTTCACAGCAAGTCTCACGACACTGACAAAATGCAGAAAACTTCTTAGCCAGACCATAACATGAATGGCCTCTAGCCCAAATTCCAGTAGATTCCTCTTGTGAACCATCTTGAGCCCTATCTTCACTGACCATGGTCCTACTAGCATTCTGTTCTACTGAGCTCCCACCATAATTGGTGGTTAATGTCCGCTTACAACAACAATCTGAAGCATTTCCAGTTTGTACTGCTAAATATTTCAAAATTCCAATTCCAAAAGTTCAAAAAGCCTCTGAACTTGCAACAACGACCCCACACTCAGTACCAATTTCTGTTTTAGTCAGCTGTTTTTTGCTGCTGTGACTAAAAGATCTGACCAGAACAATTTTAGGGGAGGAAAAGTTTATTTTGGGATTTACGGTTTCAGAGGTCTTAGTTCATGACATTGACTGAAACTTCTTGCGTTGTCTCACACATGAGATATTGAGGGACACCTCACATCCAAATCATAACAGTAAGTAATGTTGCAAACTTCTTATTGTATCATATGAGCAAGCAAAGTCAGATTGTCTCATTATTGGTGATACCAAGTTCAAGTTAGTGTCTGCCAGATCTTTCCTTGTGGCTATTTTTCTACTTTATAGTTAGATTTGCAATTTGAGCTGTTACTGTACAAATGCCTTATTCCCAACAGTCAACAATTTTAGACAATACCCACCCACGATCCTAAATTAATTCAATTATTATCCTGGAGATTAAAATGTTAGTTTTCTAATTTTATCATTATTTCAATATTCATTAGTTACCACTCTTCCATTAAATAAGAGCTTACTGTACTCTCCCCTTTCTTGTGTGTATACAGTGTGTGTGTGTGTGTGTGTTTTATTTATCTGATTTTTTTAAACTGGGATTGAATCCAGGGGCATTCTACCACTGAGTTACATACCAAGCCCTTAAAAACATATATATATATATTTTTTTTTTTTTAATTTTTTAAAATTTTTTTTTTCTTCCCGCCAGGTACTGGGTTTTGAACCCAGGTACCTTTACCACTGAGCTATTCCCAGCTCTTTTTAATTTTTTATTTTGAGGCAGGATCTTACTAAATTGCCCAGGCTGACCTCAGACTTATGTTCTTTTGCTCCAGCTTCTGGAGCTGCTGGGATTATAGGCATGTCCTATTGTACCCCGCTCAAAAATGTATTTATATATATATATAAATCAATGTAGACTCTTGATGTTCAATTTAGCTTCAGTCCTGTGTCTTTTTTGACATGTCCGCCATGGTGCTTACATCTTACTTTCTAGCAAAATGTAAGGATGTTTCAAGTTTACTTTGTTGTTTTTCTTGTCCCAGATCAGTGAGGAGTTCTTTGGGCCCTTCTGGCAGGCATTTAGAAACCGAATCTGGATATTACATGTGTTCAATGTCTTGGTGCCACTGCTTGTACTGGTGGACAAAGCTAGAAAACACATGGCTTTTTAAAAACATGAATTCATACCAAAAACTCTTATTCAAATCCAATATAGATTTCCTCATTTCTCCCCATTTCAAATATGTATCTCCCATTACCAACACCCAGAATCCTGGTTCATAATTATATCCATATATTTACTCATCACCTTTACTCAAAAATACTAGAACACCAAAACAAATGAACTAAAAATGTACCAAAAACAAATATACTAAGTAAAGTTGAATTATTTCTTTACAATGCTTTTAGTCCCAAGATTGTATTCAGATAAGGATACAGTTGGAATACTGATTCAAAAGTAAGTATTATTATTAAAAGTAAGTAATTAATTATTAATTAGATACAGAACATAGGTTTTGTTTTTGTTTGAAGGATTATATTTTAGGGTATATTTTAAATTTTTTCTAACTTTAAAAATCAGTTATTGGTTGGAGATGCAGCTCAGTAGCAGAGTACCTCTTTATTAGCACACATAAGGCCCTGGGTTCAATCCCCAGAAACACACACAAATACATACATAACCAACTTTATTAAGGTGTAATTTATATACAATATAGTGTACTCATTTTAAGCATACAGTTCAATGAGTTTTTTCCTTTTATTTTTAAAAATTTTATTGGTACATTATATATAATAGTTGTACAATATTACATATATTATATATATTATGTATAATAGTGGTAAAATATATATAATAGTTACATATATATACATGCACACAATAGAACAATACAATTTGGTCAATTTTGTTCCCCAGTGAGTCCCCTTCCCTTCCCCCTTCCCTTCCTATGGTCTACTTCCCATGCTACTGACCCCTCCTCTATTGTTATGAGATTCCCCTTTTTTCTTTTTTTACCTCTAGCTTCCACATGAGAGAAAACATACAACCCTTGATTTTCTGACTTTAGCTTATTGTGCTTAACATAATATTCTCATGTTCCATCCGTTTTCCTGCAAATGACATAATTTCAATCTCCTTCATAGCTAAATAGAACTCCATTGTGTATACGTGCCATGTTTTCTTTATCCATTCATCCAGTGATGGCAACCTAGACTGGTTCCATAATTTGGCTATTGTAAACTGTGCTGTTAAACATGGGTATATGTGTATCACTATAGTATGTTGACTTTAATTCTTTAAGACAAATACTGACTAGTAATATAGCTGGGTCACATGCTGGTTCCATATCTAGTCTATTGAGGATCCTCCATAATGATTTCCATAGTGATTATACTAATAATTCTACCAAAGGTATAGACTGTTCCCTTTTCCCCCATATCCTCTCCAGCACTTATTATTTGTATTATTTTTAAAAATATTTTGTTGTTGTTGTTGTTGTCAATGGATCTTTTATTTACATGTGGTGCTGAGAATTGAATCCATGGCCTCACACATGCCAGGCAAGCACTATACCACTGAATCACAACTCCAGCCCCTATTATTTGTATTTTTGATGGCTGACATTCTATCTGGAGTGAGATGAAATCTCAGTGTAGTTTTGATTTGCATTTCCTTAATTGCGAAAGATGTTGAACATTTTTTCATATATTTGCTAGTCATCTGTATTTCTCTTATGAGAAGTATGTTTCATTTCCTTTGTATTTCCTATGTTTCATTTTTACTGACAGCTCAATGAGTTTTGATAAATATATGAGTCTAACAATTACAAAACTACCCCAATCAATATGTAGACATTGCCAACAAAATAAAATATTTTCATATCATCTTTGCAATCAATACCTTTTTCACCTCACTCCTGGCACCAGATAACCACTAACAACTCCACTGTCACTAAAATTTAGGATAATCTATAGCAGAATTTCACATAAACAGAACTACATTATATACTCTTTTATGCCAGGCTACTTTTATTCAGCATTGTTTTGTTTTTGGTGATAGGGATTAAACTCAGAGGTGCTTAACCACTGATCCACATCCCCAGTTCTTTTTATTTTTTATTATGAGATTGGTTCATACTAAGTTGCTGAGGCTGGCTTTGAACTTGTGACTCTCCTGCCTCAGCCTTCTGAGATTTTAAGATATATCCATGTTATAGCATACACAAATAGTTAATGTCTTTTCATAGAATTGCATGAATATAACACAATGTTTATCCATTCACCTATTGATGGATATTTAGGTTATTTCTAGTTTGGGCCCACTATGAATAAACCTGCTATGAATATTTGTGCACAAGTCTCTGGAGGACATGTTTTTATATTTCTATTTTAAATATCTGGGAGAAGAAATACTTAGTCATAAAGTAGTACATGTACTCTCTCACATGACCACCAGCCACAAAGGAACATTCCAGTTCCTTTACTTCCCTGTCAATGTTTAAGCTTTTCATTCTTAATTTTAGCCATGCTAAGTGGGTACACTGGTATCTCCTTGTGTTTTAATCTGTATTTCCTTGACAACAAATGATGGGGAGCATCTAACTCATTTTTATTTCTTCTTTTCTTTCCTCTCCCAGTACTGGGGATTAAAACCAGAGGCTCACATATGCAAGACAAGTGCTGTACAACTTTACCCCCCCAGACCTTTTGTTTTCAGACAAGGTCTAAGTTGCTCAGGTTGGCTTTGAACTTACAATCCTCCTGCCTTGGTCTTCTGAGTAGCTGGGATTTCAGGGCTGCACCACTACACCCAGAAGCATTTTTTAAAAATATACTTACAAGTTATTCTCTTATATTCTCTAGTGAAATTTATAAAATTTTCTGCTCTTAAAACAAAACAAAACAAAAAAAACCACCTGGGTTCTTTCTCCTCTAATTGGGTTTACATATTCTGGATCCATATTTTTCATCAAATATGTTTGGGAATATTATCTGAGTCCAGTGCCTTGCCTTTTCATTTTCTAATGATTGTACACAATCATATTTTTTTCTTTTACCTTTAGGGCTTTTAAGTGCCCTAAGAAATTTTCATCGACACCAAGGTCACTAAAATAATCTGTAAGTTTTTTTTTTCCTTCAATACTAGGGATTAAACCCAGGGCCTTATACATGCTAGGAATAACACTGAGCTATATTCCCTGCCCACTCCTGTAAATTTTAAAGTTCTACTTTTATGTTGGATCTGTGAATCCTTTTAAGAATTTTTTTGTCCTGGCATGGTAGAACAAGCCTGTAATCCCAGTGACTCACGAGGTTGAGGCAGGATTGCAAATTTGAAGCCAACCTCAGAAACTCAGTGAGGCCCTCAGCAACTTAGAGACCCTGTCTCAAAAATAAAAAATAAAAAGGAATGGGGATGTACTCAGTGACTAAGCAACTCTGGGTTCAATCCCCAGTACCTCCCCCAAATATATGTGTATGTGTGTGTGTGTGTGTGTGTGTGTGTGTGTATGTGCATATATATATATACACACATATATATATGTATATATATAAAACATATGTATATATATTCCCCCCCCCCCGTACCATGTGAGGTAGGGATCAAAGTTCAAAGTTCACGTTTAACTTGTATGTGTATATGCAGGCTACTGGGGAATGAACCCAGGGGCATTCTACCACTGAGCTACATCTTTTTAATTTCAGGCAAGTTCTCACAAAGTTGCTGAGGCTGGCCTCAAATTTACACTCCTCCAGTATCATCCTCCTGAGTCCTTGCAATTGTGTGTCCTTGCAATGTGTGTCACCAAACTCCACCCATTTTTTAAACTTTTAAAAAATTACATATAATTGCACACAGTAAAATTCATCATTTTGCCGGGCATGGTGGCACACGCTTGTAAACCCAGTGACTCTGAATCTAAGGCAGGAGGATGGCAAGTTCAAGTTCAGCCTCAGCAATTCAGTAAGGGCTAAGCAACTTAGTGAGACCCCATCTCAAAATAAAAAACAAAAAGGGCTGAATATAGTTCAACAGTAAAGCACCCCTGGAGTCAACCTCCAGTTCAAAAAAAAAGAAAAAAAAAACAACACCTTTTTTAGTATATAGATCATTGTTTTAGTAAATGCATAAACTCTATGAAACCGAGAGGTGTTATGTCATCCTGATTCCTCCATGCCCCTCTGAAGTGAACCCCTTTCAAACACTCCAAGTCCTCAGACAATGCGATTTGTCCCTGTCCCAACAGATTTACCTTTTCCATATCATGGAATATAAATGGAATCATTTAACACATAGTCTTTTGTGTCTGATTTCTTTGACTTTAAAGGCTTAACGCCTTTGAGATTCAAGCGTGCTGTTAATTTTTCAGTAGTTCATTCCTCTTTATTGCTGAGCACTATGCTGTTGCATGGATGTACCAAAGTTTGGTTCCAGTCTGGGGAAATTATAAACAAATTTGGTATTAACGGCACGTGAGTTTTTATTGGAATACATGTTTTCATTTGAATAAACACAAAGGAAGGAGCCAGCTGAGCTACATTGTAAATATATATTTAACGTTAAACAAACTACCTGCTTTCCAAAGTGGCTATACCACTGTGCATTCCCATCAATAATGTACGACTGCTTGACTTACTCTGCATCCTCCTTGGCATTAGGTACAGTAGTACCAATTTACCAGGAGAAGACCCCAATGGATGCCTAAAACTGAATTCTACCAAACTCTACATATACTATGCTTTGTCTTTATATATAACTACCTATGATAAAGTTGAAAAATAAGGCATAGTAATAGATGAACAATAATAATAGTAATATAGGATTATTACAATATACTATAATAATATTGCCAGTATCACTATTTGTGTATTTTGGGAACACTAGTAAGTAAAATATGGGTTACCTGAACACAGGCACTATGAAAATATAGCAGTTGAGCTCGTAATACAAATGGCTATTAGGTGACCAACAGGCAGGTAGATAATTATTCTGGACAAAGGCATGATTCACACCCTTGGTGGGACAGCTTAAGATTGCCTAATACTATTCAGAAAACTGTATAACTTAAAACTTATAAACGGTTTATTTCTGGAGTTTCCCTCTTACTACCTTCTGACTAAGGCTGACTGTGGGTTAAGTAAAACACCAGAAAGCAAAATTGTTGATAAGAGAGGACTACTATATTGTCAGTTTGTGAGAGTTTCTTTTCTTTCATTAAAAAATGTAGGGCCACAGTGATAGAACACTTGTCTAGCTTGCTCAAGGACGTGGGTTTGATCCCCAGCACTACCAAAAAAAGAAAAGAAAAGAAAAGAAAATTCTAATTAATGTGTGATAGTACTTTATTATTGTTTTAATATGTATTTTTTAAATAATGAGCAATGCTGAGCATCATTTGCTCATCTGCCATACAAAATCCTCATTAGTCAAGATACCTACTTAAATCTTTTGCCCATTCTTTATTTTTTAAAATTTTTTGTAGTTGCAGATGGACAGTGCCTATATTTGTTTATTTTTATGTGGTGCTAAGGATCGAAGCTAGTGCCTCACACATGCTAGGTAAGTGCTCTGCCACTGAGCTACAGCCCCAGTCCTGCCCATTCTTATTAGGTTGTTCTGAGTTTTGGAAGTTGCTTTTCTGTAACCCAAGTCCTTGGAAGATATATGTTTTACAAATATTTCATCCCAGACTATAATTTTCATTCTCACAACAACATCTTTAAAAGAGCAATTCTTAATTTTGATAAAATATTAAATGTACTTTTTAGTACTTAATGTTACTTTTAGTATTACAGCTAAAAAAATCTTTGCCTAAACCAAAAAGTCTCATTTTGTCTGTGTTTTCTTCTAGAAGATTTATAATACAGATTGCATACCCTTAATCCAAAATATTTGGGACCAGAAGTGTTTCAAATTTCAGAGTTTCTAAGATAGGGGGAAGAGGGGTGCAGTAGCTCAGTGGTAGAGGGATATGTTTAACATACGTCAGGTCCTGAATTTAATTCTTAGCAACAAAAACAAATAGAAAATTAATTTCTCAAATTTTGAAATATCTGCATAAACTTTACAGATAGAACATGGCAATCTGAAAATCTGAAATCTGAATGTTCCAAAATCTTCAAGTTGTTAAGGGTTACCTCAGTGCCCCAAAACTTAGATTTTGAGCTGGGGATGGTGGCAACATGCATGTAATCCCAGTTCTTTAGGAGGCAAATGGAGCAGGATTATAAATTCAAAGCCAGCGTGGGCAACTTGGTGAGACCCTGTCTCAAAATAGAAAATAAAAAGGTGTAGCTCAGAGGAAAAGCATCCCTGGGTTCACTTCCCAGTACCATCAAGAAAAAAAAGAAGAAGAAAAAAACCTTTTGGAATTTGGATCAGGGATGCTCAACCTGCATTAACTTTTCCATTTAGGTCTATGATCCATTAGAAGTTAGTTTCCTTATATACTGGAGGTAAATGTTCCATTACCAAGCTATCCTGGCATTTTTGGGGGAGGAGATACTAGGGATTGAACCCACAGCACTTTACCACAAAGCTATTCCCAATCCTTTCTATTTTTAATTTTTATTTTGAAGCAGGGTGTCACTAAATTGCTAAAGGTTTCATCTACCGAATTGTGAGAATTACAGGTATGGGTCACCAGGCCTAGTTTCTATATAGTGATTTCATATATTTAATTCTTTACCCACTGAATTGTCTTGGTTCCTCTGTCAAAAATCAACTAACCATATATTTCTTGAATATTGTTACAATGACTAACATGCCTGTTCATATAACAGAGTTTGACAACTGAGGCTTTACGTTATGGTTTAGATGTGAGGTATCCCCCAAAAGCTCACATGTGAGATGATGCAGGAAGGTTCAGAAGAGAAATGATTGGGTTGTAAGAGTCTTAACCCAATCAGTGAATTAATTCCTGATAGGATTAATTGAAGTGGTAGGGTGTGGCTGGAGGAGATTAGAACTGGGGCCTGGCTTTGGTGTATTTTATCTGCAGAGTGGAGACACTCTCTTTGGTTCCTGATGATGTAAGCTGCTTCCCTCTGCCACGCTCTCCCGCCATGATGTTCTGCCTCACCTGGAGCCCCGAGGACTAGAACCCACCTTGTATGGACTAAGACCTCTGAAACTTTTCCTCCTCTATAATTATAGTCAGATCATTTAGTCACAGCAGCGAAAAGGCTGACTAAAATACTTTGTAAGTCTTGAATTCAGTAATGCAAATCTTTTAACTTTGTTCTTTCTCAAAATTGTTTTGGGCCAGGGATGTAGCTCAATGGTAGCACATGGTACTTGCCTACCATGTGCAAGGTCCTCTCACTCAAGTCCCAGCACCATATAACAAACAAAAATTGAGGGGCAGGTAGGTAGTGGGAGATTGACCCAGAGTTGCTTTACCACTGAGCTACATCACCAATCCTTTTAGTTTTTTATTTTGAGACAGGGTCTCATGAAGTTACCCAAGAGGCCTTGAACTTGAAATCCTCCTGCCTCAGTCTATTAAACAGCCAGGATTATAGGCGAGCTTCACTGTGGTTTTGCTTTGCATTTACCTAATGATGTTGAACATCTTTGCATGTACTTACTATTTGTCGATTTTCTTTATCCTTGGCGAAAATCTACTGAGATGCTCTGCCCATGTTTTAAGAGGGTTATTTGTTTTGTTATTGAAGTGCAAGAGTTCTGAACATATGGGAGATACGATAAATATATTTTTGATTTTTAAACATTGTTTTCCTTTCTGTGGGTTTCATTTTACTTTCCTTTTATGTCATTTGCAGCATAAAGTTACCCCCACACTATGGGAACTGAACCCAGAGGTGCTCTACCACATTGCCAGTCCTTTTTATTATTTTGAGACAAAATCTCACTAAGTCGCTCAGGTTAGCCTCAAACTTGTAATCCTCCTATCTCAGCTTCCTGAGTAGGTATGTGCCACTGTGCCTGCGTAGCACAAAAAAATTTTAATTTTGATGAAGTCCAATCTTTTTCTTTTGTCACTCATGTTTTTTGACAGTGTATCTAAGAAATCATTAGTCAACCTAAGGTCATAAAGACTGATGCCTATAATTTCTCTAAGTGTTTTATAACTTTAGCTTTTACATCTTTTACAGTATGATCAATTTTGAGTTGTTTTGTATATGGTGTGAGGTAGGGATAAAACTTCATTCTTTTAATACTAATTTTCAGTGAAACTTGTAATTCTTTTTTTTATTTACAAAAAACAAATATGCAAGTTATTTTCAAAATACTACCATTTTGTCTACTTTCCAAATTATCATTGCTATCACACTCCATATTAAGGCAAAGGTAACACATATTATGTCTTTATTCTGCCAGCTGACGGAGTTTTAAAGCAATGGTACTCCAGTAGCAAAGAGCACACTTAGTATTTAAATTCAGTCTCTAATATTTCCTGAGAAAAAGGAACTGGGGCACCTTGCAGAAATGTCTGATTCTAGTATTAGGAAATATGCAAGAGGAGCCTGCAGCATCAGATAGAACCAAAAAGTAAAGAAGGGATCCAAAAAGAAAACAAACAGGAGATTAGAAGGGAAGAAGAAAAAGAAAATCAGCAAGCACATATATTTATGTTAAAGGAACTCAGAAGTCAATTTAAAAATCTCCCAATAGCCTATAATCCTAGTGACTCAGGAAGCTGAGACAAGAAGGTCACAAGTTCCAGGCCAGCTTAGGACCTTATAAGCAGCTTAGTGAGACTCTTTCTCAAAACAAAAAAATGGCCTTTTCTCCTGAGTCCGCCATGTTTGCTGTTGGACTCCAGGCTTCACCCTCTTACTTAGGAGACCCAGGTTGCTCTGCTGTGCAGGGGCTGAAGATCCCTAGGGAGAAGAGCTGCTTCTGAGAACCAGGAAATGGCAGCAGGAACAGATGCCAGACATCTGAATGAGGCTGGTTCTGAAGATGACTATGTGCCCATGAGCACCATTCCCTCCATCCTGCTGGCTGTGGAGGGTGAAAGTGGGAATGCCCAGAATAACCATAACCCCAGGAACCCAGGAAGCCCTCACTTTGGCCCTCTCAGCTGCTCACCTGTAGCCCTTTCACACAAGGGCCTTGTCAGAGGAAGCAGGATCCAGCCACCCACTGGTGACTTCAGCCTCAGGCCAGAAGGCCATTCAGGTCATCTGTTGCCTCTGAAGAGGATAACTATGTTGTGGTGAACTGAGAGAAGATCTAGGCCCTGCAGCACACCATGTGGAAGTGAAGAGCCATGAGACAGTACCCAGCCTCTGCCAAGGGCAGCAAGCCATGACACAGTCCCAGAGCCACTCCTCCCTCCTTCTCCTTTGCCCTCACCCACCTCCTGCCCACTCAGCCTCAAATTCAGGGACTGGAGTCCTTGCCTTGGAGGTGAGTGTTGACCTATGTGCATCCTTGGCCACCCAGGACACCTGTGACCCAGTACCCCCTTGGCCACTCAAGATGGGTGTGATTTATATGAGCAAAGCTAGATCTCTACCACCCTACTGAGGTGTGTTTGCCAAAACACACCCCCCAGGCCCCAAATCTCCACACTTCAATACTGAGACAGGACAAGCCTATCAGTCTTTTCTGTTAAATCAGAGAGTCTCCATGTTTACCCCTCACTTCCTGGCTATCATTTTTCTCTACCATGGCTGCCTTTCTAAATCTGCACTTCCTCGGCCTTCCCTTCCTCAGTGTCTGTTCACACCAAAAACTGCTGTCACCAGAACCAGTGGACTGCAAACATGCTCCACTTATGTCAAGGATAAACGGACAGGTGAACTGCCTTCTTGGTGTGCTTTCTTTCATTCTTGATTGCTGTGTGCCCTTCTACATGTAGAATAAAGTTCTTGTCCCGTTGACAAAAAAAAAAAAGAAAAAGAAAGAAAAAAAGAAAAGGAGTAGGGATGTAGCTCAGTGGTAAAGTACCCCTAAGTTAACCAAAAAAACAAAAACAAGGACAAAAAAAACCTCCCAATAATCAAAGTTAGAATATTTTGAGCGACAAAATAAAGTAGCAAAATAAATACAAAAATAAAAAGTATTAAAAAAAAAAAAAGGGACGGGGGGGATAATAGCTCAGCTGGAAGATTGTTTGCCTCTCAACCCCCACCACTGCAAAAAAAAAAAAAAAAAAGTAGTATTGGATTATAATTCAAAGTGTAAAATACAAAATATATATCCATGAGGCCATGTGGATCTATTAAATAACTGAATAAATAAATGGGGAGGAGTCCCTTGAAGAATTCCACACAATTTATGTATATGCTCTACCCACAAGGAATGGGACCATAACTCCCCCATTCCTTAATTATGGACTATACATTGTAACGTCCTTCCAAAGAGTACAGTATTGAATGGGGAAAAAAAGAGTAATTTTGCAGTAATGAAGGTAAGCATCCATAGGGAATAAATTATTTTGCTAGTATGTACTTTTGGGAAGAGGGGGTGCTGGGGATTGAACCCAGGGCCTCACTCATGCTAAGCTTACACTGTACCCTCTACTATGGAGGTACAACTCCAGCTTGAAGAGCATGTACTCTTGATATGACATGATGAACATGACTTTAAGCAGAGTGTGATGGCACATGCCTGTAGTCCCAGCTACTCAGGAGACTGAGGCAGGAGAACTGCTTAAGCCCAGGAGTTTGAGAAAATCCTCCCATGAAACACAAAACAAAAGTCACTTTCCCTTTGTAGTCTTCCTCTCAAAACCTATAACTCCAGTCAAATTCCACAAGCAGGGCTTCCGGGGGCTGGGGGTATAGTTCAGTGGTAAAGTGCATGCTTGACATGCACTAAGGCCCTGAATTTGATCCCTAGCAACAACCACCAAAATAACAACAAAAAGGCATCCTACAAAAATACTCCACCAGTATTCCTCAAACAAAGGTCATCAAAACCAAGGAAAGCCCAAGAAACAGTCACAGACTAGAGGAGATAAATAAATTGAATGTGGTATTCCTAGGGAGACAGAAAAAGTCATTATGTTAAAACAATGGACATCAAAATTATGAACTTTAATAATTAAAGCCTCAATTTTGGTTCATTAATTGTTAACAAAAGGACCAAACCAATGCTTTTGTAAGATGGGAATGAGAGGGGAAACTCAGTGAAAGGGCATATGGGGCTTCTTTTGTCTCAGTTTTTCTGTAAATCCAAAATAGTTCTTAAAAATGAAGTCTAGGGCTGGAGTTGTGGCTCAGTGGTAGAGCATTTGCCTAGCACATGTGAGATACTGGGTTCAATTCTCAGCACCACATAAAAATAAAGATATTGTGTCCGTTTACAAATACAAATATTAAAAAACAAATAAAGTCTACATTTCTTTTTTTAATGTAAGTTATGCTAGGGGCTGGGGGTATGGCTCAGTGGTAGAGTATTTGCCTAGCATGTGTAAGACCCTGAGTTTGATCCCCAGCAAACCCCCCAAGTACACACCAAAAAGTAAGCTATGCTAAACTTGAACAAAACTTCCTAAGAATTAGAATGATAATATAATTTGAAAAGAATAGGAGGGATATTCCTTATGAGCCTACACTAACCCCAATCATTTAACAGGCAAGGAATAATCATATCTCCTAGCTCATCTCCTTGCCTCTGCTCTTGCCCTGTCCAGTCTCCATCCTCATTCTGAGTCATCCCCTTGAAAAGTAAAGTCAAATCATGAAAGTCATGAAATCATTGCTCAAACTTTTCCAAATGATTCCCATCTCACTCCAAGTAAAAGCCAAACTTCTTTCTTTGACCCTCAGTGAACTAAATGATCTGTCTGCTGCCCCCTACACCTCTGTATCTCCTGATTTCTTTCTTTCTTTCTTACTCCTTTTTCTGAGATGGGCATTGCAATATGTTGTTGCCCAAAGTGGCCTCAAGTTGGGC
>JAJEJO010004708.1:24557-41012 GCA_020662805.1 Glaucomys volans | reverse complement strand
TTCCAGTTTAGTCCTGATGCTGCAAATAAATGCTAGAAGACTTGGGCAAAGCATGTAATCTTGTAGGGTACTAATTTTTCTATTTGTAAAGCCTAATGTTCTTTGTAGTTCTAATATTCTAAATAAAGATAAACATTTTTACTTCCTATTATATGATAGTCTTTAGTATAAAATTTATATAGAAAGTACAGTGAATATACTGAAATAACTTTGTATTGGGAGTTCTAGCTTATGTCTCCCCCACTTACACTTATAGGCAAAATATTTTGTAGAACTATTTTATTTAAGCTAATCATTGTCTGAGAATTAAAAGCAAAAGAACTGCATCCTAAGAATAATCAGCCCAATTATAAATTATTTATCATGAATTTGAAAAATAAAACTAAAGGATCTTGAAGCAAATGTGTAACAGCTGTTAAAGGTAAAGGCTCAGTCAGGAGTAGTGGGGCTCACCTACAATCACACCTACTCAAGAGGATGAGGTAGGAGGATCCAAGTTCAAGGCCAGGCTCAGCACTTAGTGAGACACTGTCTCAAAATAAAAAGGGGCTGGGGATGTAGCTCAGTGGTAGAGTGCTCCTGGGGTCAATCCCCAGCACAGTAAAAAACAAAACAAAACAATAACGGAAAGACAAAGACTCTTCCAAATAGATGGCAGGATTCAAATATATAAATACTCTATAAATTCTGTGACTTGAGGCTAACTACACAAGTCTCAGCTTCCTCAACTGTAAAATATGGGTAATAATAACCTACAACGTTCATCAGGTTGTTGTGAGAATAAACTATAGAGTATATATAGCATTTAGCACAGTACAGCACTCAGGATCAGGACATAGTGGATGCTCAATTAACACTACTATTATTATACCTAAAGTCGAGGTCTACATTTATATAACTGACTTTCACTGACTGCCAAGTGTTATGCTAGAGACTAGAAGATAGAGAAATAAAAAGACATAAGAGGGCTAGGGTTGTGGCTCAGTGGTAGAGCACTTGCCTAGCATGTGTGAAGGCACTGTGTTCAATCCTCAGTATCACATAAAAATAAATAAATAAAATAAAGATATAAAAAAAGACAGGAAAATAGAAAAACATAACAGGAAATGACAGCTGAGCATTGAAAGCAAGAGACAAAAATGTCCAAGGAAAGAAAACAGCATATACAAAAACCTGGAAATGTAAGTTAAGATGGCACATTAGTAGACTGCTATGTACTTTTACATAGTTCTATTGAAGATGTGATATGAAGGGCAGAGGACGTAGCTTAGTGGTAGAGGGTTTGCCTGGTATGTGTGAAGCCCTGGGTTTGACCCCCAGTATGACAAAAATTTTAAAAATTTTAAAAAAGATGGGATATGAAGTAGACAAGAGCCAAACTACAGAAAATTACATGCCAAAATAAGGATCTCACATTTCATCTACAAGGGAATCTAATGTATTTTAATTAGAGAATGATTAAATTTACACTTTAAGTAATGGTTCTTAACCAGGGATATTCATTTATATCACCTGGTAGGTGTTTTCAAACTACACAAGCTTAGATCTCAACTCTAGAAATCATTTCTTAGTAGTCTGAGATCCTGTAAGTTTACTTTGAAAAAGTGTAAGAGAGGTTGGAGGTGCAGTTCAGTGGTAGAGTACATGCTTAACACGGGTAAGGCCCTGTGACATTCAATATTCATCATTTAAAAAAAAAAAAAAAAAAAAGGAGGGTGGGGAGGGCAGAGGAGGGCCAGGAAAGAAAGAAGGAAGGGAAGAAAGAAAGGGAAGGGAAGAAACAGTGAAGGGTCAAGAGAATCTTAGATAATCAGCAGTGTGGAGAACACAGTAAGCCTCAAATCAGGAAACCAAGAGCCTATTGCCAAATCCAGGTAGGAAATTAGGACAAAACAGTGGCAATAGTTAGATATTTGAAATCTGTTTAAAAAAAAAAAAAAATTGGGAGGAATTCATCAACAATAATTTGCAGAGAAAGAGGAATCAAGAATCATGAATCGGAGTGAACTACCCATAGGGTGAACATAGCTGGAAGGGTTCAATTTTGGATTCACTGAGCTTGAGACACTCAGAAGAGATATTATGAGACATACTCAAAACAGGGCTAGTGAACATTGCTACGACTTAGAAATCAGAAAAGAAATGTGAACAGGAAATTAAAAATTAGAAATTATTACCAATTGGGTGTTTTTTTAGTCATAGAGGTTGGTAAAATGTTCAAGAGCATGTTATTACACGAGAAGCAGGCTCAGAACAGAAGTCATGGGGACATTATTTTACACATATGACCAATACTACTAATTTCCCACCATTAAGGATATTATCTAGAGTTCAAAATTCCTTACAACTAAAGCCCCAAACTTTCCTATTCCCACTTAAGATATCACAGAAGCATATGGGCAAAATTATTACAGGGATCAGCTCTGCTACAGGGATCCAGTTTGGATCTGGAATGTCCCTCAAAGGCTCATGTGTCGAGGTCTTGGTCCCCATTGCAACAACAGAAAGAAGTGAGGCTTTGAGAAGCCTCATGAGGGCTATGACCTCATCTATGGGTTAATGCATTGGATCATGAGGGCTATGGCCTCGTCTATGGGTTAATCCATTGAGGGATTCATAATTTGATGGCATTACTGGGAGGTGGTGGAAAATGTAAGAGGTAGGGCCTCTGGAAGAAGTAGGTCTCTGGGGTTGTACACTGGAAGGTTATGCCGTGTTCCTGGCTCCTTTCTCCCCCACCACCTCTACTTTCTGGCTGCCATGAGGTAACCAGCTCTGCTCCACTGTGTTTCTCTGCTTCACTATAGAACCATAGTAATAGAGTCAGTCAACCAAGAGCTGAAACCTCTGAAACTGTGAGCCAAAATAAATTTTTCTGCCTTTAATTTATTTTTCTCAGATACACACAAGTTCCATCTTATTTAATGAAAACAGGAAATTATTCATAGCTTGCTACTTGTATAATCAGTCACATGAAATGCAGATATAAGGGACAGACAGAAGAGGAAACCACATACAGAATGAAAAAACTGAATTAGAAAATTGGGAGGAAAACAGCAATTGGTGTCTCCAAAACTCAAAGTATAAATTTCAAGAAAGGAGTACCAAATGCTGCAGTGAGATCCGACACAGATCTCATAAGTCAAAAATATTAATAAGCCAGGTGTGGTGGTACACACCTGTAATCCCAGCACTTGGGAGCCTAAGGCAGGAGGATTGTGAGTTCAAAGCCAGCCTCAGCAACTTAGTGAGGCCCTAAGCAACTCAGTGAGACCCTGCCTCTAAATAAAATGCTAAATAGGACTGGGGATGTGGCTCAGTGGTGGAGTGCCCCTGGGTTCAATCCCTAGTACCAAAAAAAAAATATATATATATATATTAATAAACATATTACAGGGGCTGGGGTTGTGGCTCAGTGGTAGCATGCTCACCTAGCATGCGTGAGGCCCTGGATTCGAACCTCAACACCACATAAAAAAAAAAATAAAGGTATAGTGTCATTACAACTAAAATATATTTTTTAAAAAACATATTATATATATATTACATTTATAACATCCCCTTCTGCCACACTCTAGGGCTTGAAAGTTCTATGGACCAGAAGGCTAAGATCAAACAGAAAAGTCAACTGGAACAAGAAGCAGTTTAATGGCATGAAGCAGGTGGGATATAGGGAACAGATGGAAGAAATTCTATGTAAATTATAACTTATGCTCTATAGCTCAAATGCCATTTTTTGCTTCTATTCCATTTAGTTTTTTTTTAAGTTTTACAGACTGCATTTTGATTCATTGTACACAAATAGAGTACAACTTCTCATTTCTAAGATTGTACACAATGTAGATTCACACCATTCGTGTAATCATACATGTACATAGGGTAATAATGTCTGTCTCAGTCCACTATCTTTCCTTCCCCCACCCCTTCCCACCCCATTTCCCTCTACACAATCCAATGTTCCTCCATTCTTCTCTTACTCGCTCCTCCACCCCTCTCGTTATGTATCATCATCCACTTATCAGAGAAAACATTTGGCCTTCAGTTTTACGGACTTGGCTTATTTCACTTAGCATGACATTCCCTAACTCCATCCATTTACCAGCAAATGCCATAATTTTATCCTTCTTTATGGCTGAGTAGTATTCCATTGTGTATACATACCATAGTTTCTTTATCCATTCATCAATTGAAGGGCATCTAGGTTGGTTCCACAATCTAGTTATTGTGAATTGTGCAGCTATGAACATTGATGTGGCTGCTTTACTATAATAAGCTGATTCCATTTAGTTCTGATCTTAAAATTGTTCTAAAACTCATATCAGCAGTATAGCTGTTGAACATTTCTAATGTACCCATTTCAGCATGCTCAACAAGGGAAATTTTCAACTCAAGTCTATATGCATTTATTGTGTATATATATATTTACATATATATGTAAAAGGTCCTAGTGTTAAATACACATAACAAAATTTCAGCCTCCATGACCTAGGCAATGGTGAGGAATTAATGTAAGTGCCTTCCCTATAAAACAAAATAAACAAAAAATATGGTAGAATAGGATAAACATATTTCTTTATTCAACAAATATTAGGTAATGAGCAAGACAATAGGGTTATAACAGTATAAAAGACAAGATGAGTGTCTTTGAAAAGATTATAGTTTAGTTGTGAAGTGAAGGGACAAATACAAGGATATGAACTGATAAAATAATTATAAACTCTATCAAATAAACTGAAGAAGAAAAATGGATACCATGGTACAGAATATGAGCAAAAGCCTCCCTGAATAAAGCACATTAAGCCAGTCTTGTCCCAAACCAGAGGAAGAGAAGAAGGAACAGTTATGTGAAGGCCTAAAATGGAAAATAATTATAGAAAACAGAGAAGCTGAAAGAAGACCAACAGTAGAGTATATTATCAATTGAAGGGCATAAGGGAAGGGATAAGGCAGGAGAGGTGGTAAAGCAAGTTTCAGACACTGAAAGCTTTGTGGGCACAATAAGATGCCTGGATTTTACTGCAAGTCAATAGAAAACCAAAGATTTTAAGCATGGGAGTAATTGAATTACCTATTTTAAATACAACTACCAGCTGCAAAACTTACCTCATTACCAAACTAAAATCAAAACAAATTCTAAAAACAAATGCATATACCTTGGAACATCAGGACCACACTGCCTAAATATACATCATTACCCACAGAGTTCCAATTTCCATCAAAATTGCTTTAAAAATAAATATTAAATTGGGAGGCAGTGGCATGTACTGGTAGTTTCAGCTACATGAAAGATCACAAGTTCAAGACCAGCCTGAGCAACTTAGCAAGACTCTGTCTCAAAATGAAATTAAAAAACTACCTATGTAGCTGCCAAGTAGCTCAATGGTAGAGTGCCCCTGGGTTCAACCACCTGTACTGGAGGGAAAAAAAGTAAGTGAAATGAAGAGAGCAATATGAGACTTCCCATTCAGTGGAATTATAAGAATATACTCAAAAAAGAACCTTTCAAGCCAGGCGCAGTGGTACACACCATAATCGCAGCAGCTTGGGAGGCTGAAGCAGGAGGATCTCAAAGACAGTCTCAGCAAAAGTGAGGCGCTAAGCAACTCAGTTAGATCCTATCTCTAAATAAAATATAAAATAGGGCTGGGGATGTGGCTCAGAGGTCGAGTGCTCCTGAATTCAATCCCTGGTACCAAAAATAAAACAAAAAAAAAAAAAAAAAAAAATCTTTTGGGTCCAAACAAGATCCAAAACAAGAAAAGATTATTAGCATTTAGTATTACTAGTATTAGTATTATAATACATGCCCAAAAAGACACTGCCAAAGTCAAGGCTAAGAGTTGCTGCTTCATGAGTAATTCCTTAAGTGTGAATATATCTTACTTGGAGTAATTAATACTTTACTTGAGTATTAAAATGAATATTGTAATTTAGGATTTTAATTCACCTTAATTATTTTTTGGGGGACTTGGGGTGTAGCTTAATAGAATTCTTAACTAGCATGCACAAGGCCTAGCACTGAAAAATGCTTATGTCGTGGATAAGCTGTATCCACGACAACAAAAACCACCAAAACCTGTACTGAACATAATTCCAAAATTCCACTTCAGGACTAGGGGTTTAGATCAGGGGTAGAGTGCTTGCCTACCATGCATATGCCCCCAGCACCATTTAAAAAAAAAAAAAAATCAGCGGGGGTGTAGCTTAGTGGTTAAGTACTTCCCTAGTAGTGTGAGGGGTTCATTCCCAGCATTACCAAAATATAATTTTTTAAAATTTCATTTTATCATCTTCCTCTTATATTTCTATCATACCTGCATTACTAACCTTTCCTCTGAACAAAGAAAAGGTTTTCAAATTCTATTGTTCCCACTGTTTTTCTAGAATTCTTTTCTAAAAGAAATACAATCTGTCAAAGTCTATTATTCTGTGGTTCAAACTGTCACATGTATTAACTACTTGTGAAGTCCAGACAAGGTTTAAGAGATAGGTAAAAACAGATCTCATGGATCCTAAATGAGTCTCTCATTTTGGGCTACAAAGAATTATTAAAAATTAATTAACATATACCTGATCACTTTTCACAATACATAGATACTAACTTCACATTTCCATGATTCAAATGTATGGGTCCTATGAAATGTTATTTCAGCTTCTTCAATGCACTTTTTTGTTTGTAGACTATTTGTTCTTAACCAAAATTAAATTTTCTTCCTTGTTTGAGAAAATAGTGAAACCAATATTTAACAAGATATTTTTATTCATTATTATTAGCATGATATAGGATCTCTGGTATTAGGTAAGGAAACTCTAAAGATACACATTAATTACAATAACTCATATGTGCAGTAGATTTACCGACAAACCTTTATACATCTTGGAATATTAGGGTAGAAAAAAGGTTTTGTTGTATCTTTCAGTGCTAGGCCTTGTGCATGCTAGTTAAGAATTCTACTATTAAGCTACACCCCAAGTCCCCGAAAAAATAATTAAGGTGAATTAAAATCCAAAGTACAATATTCATTTTAATACTCAATAAACTGTTTTCTCTACAAACATTTAGAAAAGTAATCTAAGTTTCCTAGAAACTCAAAAGATTTAATACTTTTTTGTTTTCCTAAAGAAATTTCTAGAAAGTTATAAGTCCAGTAGCCAACAAGGTATTTTAAAAACCCTAATATTTGATACTATTCTACTTTTTTTTTGGGGGGGGTACTAGGGATTGAACCCAGAGGTATTTTACATCCCCAATCCTTAAAGTCCTTATAATATTCTACATATAATGGTTATGGTTAAAAACCTCATTTCTGAACCAGGGGTATAGCTCAGTGATGGAGCAGATGCTCAGCGGGCACAAGATCCTATGTTTGATCCCCAGAAAATATTCTTTTTATCTTTACCCCTCAGAGGTATCTTCCATAATATGGCTGAAAGAAATTTGCTTTGAAATACATGGGGGTTAGAGAGAGAAAGAAGAAGAGATATATATAAAACAAGACTATGAAGCACAATTTACAATAACTATGGAACCAGCCAAGATATCCATCAATGGATGACTGGATTAAGAAAATGCAGTATACATACACAAAGGAGTTTTATTCTGCCACAAAGAATAATGAAAATGCTGGGCGTGGTGGTGCACACCTGTAATCCCAGTGACTTGGAAGGTTGCAGCAAGAAGATCCCAAATTCAAATCCAGTCTCAGCTACTTACAAGGCCCTAAGCAACTCAGCAAGATCCTATCTCTATTAAAATATAAAAAAAGGGCTGGGGGTGTTGGGGATATGGCTTAATTGGTAGAGTGCTTGCCTTGCAAGCACAAGGCCCTGGGTTCAATCCCCAGCACCACACACACACACACACACACACAAACAAATAAAAATAAAAGGGCTGGGGATGTGGCTCTGGGGTTAAGTGTCCCTGAGTTCAATCCCTGGTACCAAGAAAAAAAAAAAAGAATAATGAAATCATATCATCTGTGAGAAAATAGAACTTGGGAACCTTATTTAAGAGAAATAAACCAAACTCAGAAAGTCAAGGGTCATTATGTTTTCTCTCAGATTGAAAGCTAGAGAGGAAAAAGGAAAACAGAGGTGGGGAAGGGGGAAGATTATGAAAATCTGAAGAAGATCAATAGAGTAGATAAAAGGGACTGGGGGAGGTAGGGGGTAAGGAAAAGGGAAAATACTGGGAAATATTATTGGCCAAATTATACTGTAATATTGTGTGTATGTACAAATATGTAACCCAAACCCCACCATTAAGTACAGCTTATAGTTGTACCAATAAAAAGAAATATGGAGGGGAAAAAGACTATGAGTAGAAACTGAAGCTCTCTAAATTTAATTTAAAATTTCCATAATAAGCTGGGTGCGGTGGCACATGCCTGTAATCTCAGCAACTCGGGAGGCTGAGGCAGGAGAATCACAAGTACAAAGCCAACCTCAGCAACTTAGTGAGGCCCTAAGCAACTCAGTGAGACCCTCTCTCTAAATAAAAATACAAAATAGGGCTGGGGATGTGGCTCAGTGGCCGAGTGCCCTGGTTCAATCCACAATTCAAAAAAAAAAAAAAAAAAAGAAAATTTCCATAATAAAAATGTTATTGTTTGTAGCAGAGAAAAATCAACTTTTAAGTGGCTAACTCTTGTTCTGATTCACAACAAGGTTAATGCAGAGGGAGAAATTACAATGAACATTTAAGAAAGGTTATATATTTTAAAACAACAGTTATACTGTCTTTTTTTTTTTTTTTTTTCGGTGCTGGGGATTGAACCGAGGGCCTTGTGCTTGTGAGGCAAGCACTCTACCAACTGGGCTATATCCCCAGCCCAAAACCTGTCTATTTTTAAAAACCTGGTTTAAAAACCAGACAAATTCACTCCAAAGTATTCTTTATATCTATGAGGATGATGTTAACATGACCTTAACAGTGTGCACAGTAGATGAAGGTTGTTAGAGGTTGTTAGCTGGAATTCTAGATTAGCTTTTAAGAGACAGGAGGATTATAAGTTTGAGGCCAGCCTCAGCAACTTAGCAATACCTTATCTCAAAATAAAAGATAAAAAGGACTGGGGATACAGTTCAGTGGTAAGGACCCCCTTTGGTTTGACCCCTAGTACCAAAAAAAAAAAAAAAAGGCAATACAAAGGTATTAACCAATAGGAAAAGACCATCTCTAAGTTTTGAGTATGTGGGAGACTTTTGGTTTTGTTTGTTGTATACTCACAGTTTTAATGAATTTTCATCCTTCCCAAAGGTTCCCATTTTTATTTTTTGGCATCATTTCACCAATCCCTTTGTGGCTCTGGCCAAATTAAAATAGTTTAGTTCTATTTAAGTGAAGATAGTACTACCTGCTTTAGTAGACTGCTTCACCTTGCAGTCTTTCTCAACATTAAAAGAGTTTTTAAATGTTAAATCATCTAATTTAAGCAGACCTAAGCAAGTAGTTTAGCTTATCCACATTTTTGTGTTTGCTTCACTGATTCAGACAATTTAGTTATTTAAATAGGATCAGTAATCACACTAATGAGAGTGATGACATTAGGTCATATGAAAACTTCTTTATTTTTTATTTAGTTACACTCCATAATTGTCTACAGTCCTGGCAACATAAGACAAGCTACAGGGACAGGATTCTTAAAAAGCCCTTAATTGAGGTAGACCAAGTTTAAACTCTTGACATATTAGACAATAAGTCAAAGCAGAAACACTTACATTAAATATATTCTTTATTTATTTCTTGCAGTGCTGAGAATCAAACCCAGGGCCTTGAGCATGCCAGGCAACTGCACTACTATTGAGGTACATCCCCAGCGTAAATGTACTCTTTTTTAAAAAATATTTTTGGATGTTGATAGATCTTTATTTTATTCATTTATTTATATGCAGTGCTGAAAATCAAACCCAGGGCCCCACACATGCTAGGCAAGCACTCTACTACTGAGCCCCAGCCCTAGCCCTGTATTCTTTATTAAATCAATACTTTTTTTTTTTTTTTTTGTACTGGGGATTGAACCCAGGGGCACTCCACCACTAAGCCACATCCCCAGTCCTATTTTGTATTTTATTTAGAGACAGGGTCTCACTGAGTTGCTTAGGGCCTAGCATCCCCAGCCCTATTTTGTATTTTATTTAGAGACAGGGTCTCATTAAGTTGCTGAGGCTGGCTTTGAACTCGTGATCCTCCTGCCTCGGCCTCCCAGGTGCTGGGATTACAGGCGTAAACCACTGCACCTGGCTTAAGTCAATACTTATCATACGCCAGGTAAGTGGAGGAAAGACACAGCTCAAGTTCTACCATTAAGAAACACCCAATGGGCTGGGGATTTAGCTCAGTTGGTAGAGAGCTTGCCTTGCAAGCACAAGGCCCTGGGTTCAATCCCCAGCATGGCACCGTAATGAATGGAGACTAACAATGAATAAGAACAAAAAAGTATTTAATATCAAGAATGATAAATGCTATGAACAAACTATGAAGAAACTTTATACGCAGCACAACTGAAGGGCTTGACACTGATGTGTGTGTGAGATTCCATGCAGGGTAACTAAGGAAAGGTCACTGACTGACCTGAAGGAGAAAGTTACGTAGATTATCTGAGGGAAGAGTAGTTCTGGCAAAGGAAACAACCCAAAGAGCCTGAGAGTAAGAGCATGCCTGCCACCATTCAAGAAACAGCAAAAAGTGATATATTAATTCAAAGATTTAAGAGTACCAGTTAGAATCTGTGGCTATGGTTCTCTGCAAAAAAATCAAATGAATTGCCAAAACCAGCGATACTAAACAATGTCTCAAATATGAGGGTTACTCAGGAAAACTCTGGACTTCCCACCTTATGCAATCATTCAATCTGCTCTGAGCCTATGTTCTCAAGTTTTCTCTAAAACTTTTAACAAAAGTATGCACTGGGAAAATATTTCTAATTTTGAAAAAAGATGGAAGTATAGCCTCCTTCCTCACAAATGTTAAGTCCCAAAAGACCTAACATACTTCTTCAGCTTTCCATCATTACTGCTTCTTTTTTTACTTCTTTGTACTTTATCCTAGACCCTAAGCCCTTTGAAAGGAGTTTTCCCTAAGGGCCAGAATAGCTTGTGATTAACAATACAGTCTCTGAAATCACTTCCAGGGCTCAAATCCTACTTAACAGCAGTGAGGCCTAGTAAAGCTAATTACTCTCTCCATATTTTGGTTTCATTGTCTACAAAATGGGCTAACAGTATCCATCTCAAAGCTAATATGAGGAGTTAAGTGAGATAATGTATATAAATTTTTAGACCAGTCCTTGGCACTTAGTAGGTACTCAATAAACGCTGTCACACCAAGCAGGCACAGTGGCACATGCCTGTGATCCCAGCTACTTGGGAGGCTAAGGAAGAAGGATCACAAGTTTGAGGTCAACCTCAGCAACTTAGCCAGACCCTGTCTCAAAAAATAAATTCATTCATTCATTCATTCATTCATTCATTCATTCTTCATGGGCCAGGAATATAGCTAAGTATAGAGCACCCCTGGGTGCCACAAAACAACACAACAATAATAACAAAAAACACTGTCACCAGTGACACCTAAGGCTTGGTTTGAACCCAAAAGCTAATAATAAACATTTTTTTTTAATTTTTACAGGCTGCATTTTGATTCATTGTACACAAATGGGGTACAACTTTTCATTTCTATAGTCATACACAAGGTAGATTCATACCATTCGTGTAATCAAACATGTACATAGGGTAATGATATCTGTCTCATTCCACCATCTTTCATACCCCCATCCCTCCCCCAAGAATTAACATTGTAACCTCCCAAAATCTTGATCTCTGAGATTCCACTATTGTCTCTATATAATAAACTCCTAAACTCAATTCTCTGATCTTTCCAACTAAAGACAAATACTTGGAAGAAAATAAAAGCGTTGGGAAAAAGAAAACTTAGAAGGGCTACTTAAGATTTGGTGGTCAGGGAAGGACTTTGTGAAGGATGATAAGAAATGTCAAGCTGCTTCCTGTGTCATGTCCTTTCACCTTGATGTTCTGTCTCACCTCAGGACTTGGAGCCACAGATTCAGACAACTGTGGACTGAACCTCTGAAACAGTGAGCCCCACATAAACTTCTCATTCTTTATGTTGTTCTTGTAAGGATTTTTGGTCACGGCAACAAAAAGCTTACTGAAACAGAAACTGGTACTAAGAAGTTGGGTCACTGTTGTACCTAACCTGATCCATGTGGTTCTGTAGTCTTTGGACTGGTTTTCAGAATGAGGAATTTTGAAAACTTCAGAGATGCAAGCTGGAAAATCTTTGCAATGTTGTAAGCAAAGCTGATACCAGGCTTGGAGAACTGAAATGGGTCCCTTTTCCCGGCTGCTTAATTAAGATTAAATCCTCGAGAAACACAGAGGCAAGCATAGAAAGCAAGTTTTATTTAAGAAAGTGACAGAGACAGATATTTCCCAAGAGAAGGAGCCCCAGAGCTGGGGGTCCTCAGGAGGGGTATGTCTTGCTCTTTTATAGACCCCAGAGCCTCCCTTTATAATTATTGCCTTCTCTTTCTTCTCCAGGTATGTGCCTGGGAGCAGAGATCTGGGGTTAATTGTCAGCAACCCAGAGTGCCCAGGAGCAGGATCACAGAGGATAAGAAATCACTCTTCTCTGTTTGATAACCAGTCATCCCCTCCCTCCCTTCCTCTGTCTCTCCTGCATCACTCATTACCTCCACTGATTGCCTGAACTTCACACTGCTGCAGGCAGACTGCTTTCTGGCAAAGAAAGCATGTGGGGGGTCAGCACAGTGGGCCCATTTTATAAAATTATTCTCTTAACCTCATGTTCCCCACCATTCTCATCTGTCCCTTACAAAACTTTACAGGTGATTCTTGTGGGAGCTCAGAAGACCAGAATGCCAACAGGACTGTGAATAGTAAAGACTGAGCTCATGAGGGTTCACAGGAGGAGGACTCTATCAGATATTGGACCAGAGGCCATTCATGTTACATTCTGGCAAAGAAATCTACATTTTGCCCATGCCCTGAGATTTTTTTGTAATGCTGAATTTACAGGTGACGTACTCATTAATCTGACAGAGGAAATTACCTCCACTGATTGCCTTTGGGCAGTGGCATGAATATTGTTGGTGACTATTAGCCAAATTTACTATGATAATCAGGAGCAGAAAGCAAAGCACTTGAATATCTTGCAGTTTGGCCAGGTAAATTCAAGTAAAACTGGAGCTAAGGAAGTAGTTATTGTTAAAGATACTACAAGCACTAAAGAGATGCTAAATATTTTGCACAAAAACAGTAAGATGGCTTGAGGGCATTTCAGAAATCCATAAAACCACACCCATCTCAGGTTCAAGGGTATAAAAGTAAAAATTGCTTTACGTGACTATTGGTTGGGTTGGGATAGCTCAGTGGGTAGAGTGCTTGCCTCACCTACACAAGGCCCTGGATTCAATCCTCAGAACCATAAGAAACAAAGAGACTACTGGTGGGTTGGGGTAGTAGCACAGAACATGTGTGAGGCACTGGGTACGATTCTCAGCACTACATATAAATAAATAAAAAAATAAAGGTCCATTGACAACTAAGGAAAAAAAGAGACTATTGGTGGGGGTGGGGGAGAGCACCATGCTGGCATAGGGGAGCTTCCACCAAGATTTCAAGGAAGGCCTGAGAAGCCAAGAAAACTGTAGCAGGGTCAGAATCCCTGCAAATAGCCCCTGAGAGCATGATGCACAAAGATGTGAGAAGCACGTCAAAGCTTCAGCAGAGGCTCCCAAGATTAAGAAATGCCAGTAATGTGGACGTCTGCCTAGGAAAGCTACAGGAATTGAGCAGATAGAGAACATGTGGGCTGCAACCAGGAAGGCCATAGGGTTGGAGCTACAAAAGTTCTTTGAACATCATGATGCCCTGTGCCCCAGACGCTGAATGTGTAGCTATAGGACTTGTTTGCCCAGCTAGATTTCAGTCTTGCTTTGGTCCCATCCCTTCTTTCTATGCCCCTATTTCTCCCTTATGGAACTGACATGTGACTTACTTTTGATGTTTACAGGAGAAAATATTCCTGAGTTTGTTTGCCTTTAGTCTCATATGAGATTCTGGACTTAGATTTTGGGTAATGCTGGAACTGTTAAGACTATTAGGACTCCTGAAAATGGATGCATTGCATGAGCATTTGGGGGTTGCTGTAGAAAAGTTATGATTTAAATATAAGGTGTCCTCTCATGTGTGAGACAATGCAAGGCTCAGGGCAAAATGATTAGATTAAGAGATTTAGCCTAATCAGTGGATTAATCCATTGATACGGTTAACTGGGTGATAACTGTAGGCAGGTAAGGTGTGGATGGAGGAAGCAGGTCACTGGGGGAATGACTTTGGGCTTTATATCTTGTCATCAGTGAGTAGAGTTCTGTTTGCTTCCTGGTTGCCATGTCCTGAGCTGCTTTCCTCCACTGTGCCCTTCTGCCATGATGTCCTGCCTCACCAAAGACCAAGAGCTATGAATTCAGAGGACTGTGGACTGAACTTCTGAAACTGTGAGACAAAATAAACATTTTCTCCTCTACGCTATTCTTGTCAGTATTTTTGTCACAGTAACACAAAAACTGACCAAAACAGGGATATATACTTGGTGGGCCCCTCCCCTTCTTTTTTAGTATATAAATGAAATATCTTTCAGTTTCTGCTTTATTTTTATAAGTTTTTAAAAAAATATGAAACAATTGCTAGATTTCATAAATTTTTAGATTTGTATAGAAAACCATTTTAACCCTTGATTTATTAGTTTGGTAAATTATGAGGAGTCATCTATGCCCAGCAAATTCAGACTTGGCTGAGTCAAGGGATAAAGAGGTCTGACCCCCAGGAACTGGTGGTCATGGGAGACTTTCAGATGGCCTAGGAGTAAGTGGCCCTGTATGGGAGTGGCTTACCATCTGGGGAGATGTTAGTTTCCTAAGCAAATGGTTTCCCTAACTCCACCCCATCCTGTTCCTCACAGAAGAAGCCCCTCCTGGTCCAAATTCCTTTACCTCTGTAACTATAAATAAATGTGAAGGTGGGGTTCTCCATCCTGTTGGAAGCCAGATCTCGTATGGCCTGATCTGCCACACCCCCTTCCCTCTGAAAAAGAGTATTGGCTCTTGTGAGTTAATTGATTAGATAAGTTTATTGGTAATTAATTGATTAATGCCAGCACCATCCTCCGACAGTTTAACCCTTCCCTCATCCATCCGAGCTGGACATGGCTGAAACCCCCGCAGTAAATTGTAATAAATATCCCAATTCTGAATTTAAAAAAAAAAAAGTCAAGAAGACAACAGGAATAACATATATTTTGGTGGTTCTCAAAGTGTGGCACGTGGACAAGCAGCACTAGCATCACCTAAGAATTTGTTTCTAGGACTCAAATTCAGACCAACTGATTAAAAAGCTCTGGAGTTGGGCCCAGCAACCTGTGTTTCAACATGTTCTCTGGGTGATTCTGAAGGAGCACTGATCTATGGCAAGAGCCTATCAGGCAAAGAAACTGTCAGACTTCCTTTTAGGACATTTGCTCATGCTATATTTTCTTAGGTATCAAGGAAATGCTACTTCCTCAAGGAGAAAATTTTCTTGTCTATTTGTCTGTCTGACTCCCCAGCCCAAGAGTGTGTATACCACAAGAACAGTGATTTTAATTGCCTGTTTTAATTGCCTCTAGTCCCCAATGCCTAGAGGCGTTGCATGACATACATGTGGACCAAAATGAATTAACATTTCTATTTTGTCAATGTATACATACTTCAAAACATGCTGTGAACTGGTATACAACTTATTTCTAGCCCCCCCTCCCTTTAAATCCAGAGGTGCTTAACCACTGAGCCATATCCCCAACCCTTTTTATTTTTTGTATCAAGACAGGTTCTTACTAAGTTGCCTAGGGCCTTGGTAATTTGCTGAGGCTGGTCTGGAACTTGCAATCCTCCTGCCTCACCTTTCAAGTTGGTGGGACTGCAGGCATGTACCACCAGCCCCACACATTTCTCAATTAAAAAATAAAATTTAAAATATATCTTTTAGTTCACTGTATCATTGTTCTGGTGACCCAGCTTAAAATTTGTTTTTTTCTTACTCTTTATTATGTACCCTGCCAACACCCCAGGCATTTTGATCTTTCATATTCATCTACTCCTTTCTATACCAACATCACTACCAATTTCCTATCACCTCTCCCGTCTGGTCTGGTGAATCACCACCTCTCATCTGGTATCCTGTTTTTTACCTCTGCTAATTCTAATCCATTCTGTGCTTAAATGCCAAAAAATAAGCTAGTAGTAGTGGCACATGCCTGTAATCACATCTATTCAGGAGGATGAGGCAGGAGGAACACAGGTTCAAAACCAACATGGTAACTAAAGGAGACCGTCTTAAAATGAAAATGGAGCTGGGGATGCAGCTTGTGGTAAAGTG
>JAJEJO010004708.1:5274-24157 GCA_020662805.1 Glaucomys volans | reverse complement strand
AAAAAAAAACCTTTCAAAGTTCCTTAACCTTTATAGAGACTAAACTCAAAACCTTCTAAAATCCAGCACTAATACTCTGTGGTAGTGTTACTCCAAAGAGCTCCTCAATGAACCACACCTTTGTGTAATCTCCCTCCTGTAATGACTGCACTTGATCAAGGACTGAACTGACTAGCAAACTTCGGCAGAAGTGATGTTATGCCAGTTCAAGGCCCAGTCATTAACTGGGCCAACAGAATCGCCTATTTTCCTCTTGGAACACTTGTTCTTGGAAGATCCTTTGTGCTAATTCCTTATTCCATGATGCAATACTAATCAATTTGTATTCAATCTACTTGAGATTCTATTCAATCTCATGGAAATGCTTCCATGAGTCCCTTGTACTAGAGAAACATTTTCTAAGTCCCTAAAGCATGTCTGAACCAGTTGCCAGCCTCCTTAACTTAGCAAGAACCTGTCTCAAAATAAAAAATAAAAAACTGAAGGGACATCTCTCAGTGGTAGAGTGCCCCAGGGTTCAATCCCCAGTAGCACACACACATATACACACAAAATTCTAAAACATGTCATTTTATAAAAGGAAACTGAAGCAAAAAGAAACTTTTGTAAGATCATACTGCAAGTGGTAGAGTCAAAATATAAACCCAAACATTCTGATGCCAGAGCTTATGCTACCAATCACTATACTAAAGTGCCTTCTACCGATGTGAATAAGTCAGAGAAGACCACTATTCTCTCAAAACATGCAGTTACTAGTGGCTAGTGATGTAAGGAAAAGAGAAGTTAATACTAAATGATACATATAAAAAGCAACAAAATTACTTCGGAGGGTGATAATGTTATCAAAAAAATAATTTTGTGATGATAGTGATGCAAAGTTAACTTAGATAGGGAGCTGAAAAAGAGGAAACATTCTGCAAAACATCTGAACATCCAGAAGCAGCAAAGACCTGGAGAGAGAACTCAAGGTGAAAAGAATAGCCAGTGCAAAAGTTCTAAGACCAAATAATTTCAGCACATTTCAGGAAAGAAAGAAAGTCAACGTGACTAAAGGATGGGAATGAGCTGAGGACGGAGAATTAGCTGAGGCTAAGATCACTGAGGGCCTCAGGGCCAAAGACTTGAATTTTACGGAGTAACACTGAAAGGTTTTTAGCAGGGTAATGATGTTACCTGAATTATGTTTTGAAAAGTTGACTGGTTATTGCATATTTAAATGCAGGAAGGCCAATGGAAAGTAAGGGAAGCAGTAGGAGGTGACTAACAGAAACTATGGGTATAGAGATCAAATCAGTGGGTTCTGTTGAAGGACCAGATACACAGAGGAAGGAAACAAATGAATCACTGGAACCAGGCAACAAAGTAAATGATGGTATTAGTTATTAAAGGAGGATTAGGATGGGCGTTAGGGTGATAAAATTGTATTTTGGACATATGTTTGAAATATCTACTCAATGGCAGATGCTAGATATGAATCTAGAGATATAAATTTGAATATCATCTCATATGTATGGCAACTTTACCTAGACTGAATGGAGATAAAAGAAAAGAGGACAGAACTAAAAGTTATTGGGCAATTCAACACAGAAGCCAAACAGAGAAGCAGCAAGTATACCTGTCACCCTTGTAGACTGCCAAGTTCTTTAGGAGGTAAGATGACATCTTTTTCATTTCTTTGATACCCTATTGAACTTAGCTGAGTATCAGAAACTCAAAGATGCTCAGTACATTTTAATGAATGAATAAATGACTACCATTAGATTTCTCAAGCTTTACTGCAGAAATATTACATTTGAGGATGAAGGCAACAGCACCTCACATCTTCTAGGCACTCAAATATTTGCTTAATGAATGAAAAAAAAGAAAAAAACAACTTGGCCGTGTTTTGGTAGGCATATTTTAGTATTCATTGTTCCAGAGAACACAACAAGGAAAGAGGGAAGACAAGCAGTTGCTTATGTCCCGATATTTCTAACAATGGTAATCACAAACACCCTAAACCTTTCATCTTGGTCCTTACTACAAGGTAGTGGGTGAATGTTACTAAAAGCTGTTAACAGGAAAAAAGAGGCTTCCAATTCCCAAACAAAAGCAGAGTTCTGGCTTTCATGTCATAAGCAAATATTAAGTAATAACTATATGCTAGGTATGTAGCATATAGAGTAAGTACTAAATATTAGAAATTACCACAGCAAACAGAAAAGGTTCCTCAAAGAACTTCCATTCTAAAGTGAAAGACACCTATTATGTAAATAGCATATAGGTATACAATGATATGAAAGTAAAGAATGATCTGAAAATAAAATAAAATGTACTGTGGAAACATATGGTATTGCACAAAGCAACTGGGGTAGGGATTGAAGAAGGAATAAGTTTCTGAATGTAAGATACTTTAAGAAGTCAGGCTGGGAGGCAGGAAAAGAGTGAGAATTATCTAGGTAGAGGAAAAGAGCATATGTGAAGGTCTTACATAGGAAGAATTCAGGATGATCCAAATGCTAAAATTTTAAATGGGCCAGTAAATGTAGGTCCATACAGGGCACACTGACCTATGATGTAGGAGTAGCCTTGGCAAGATGTTAAGCACAGAAGCAACACGATCAAACTGGTAGATTTATGTTTTTAAAAATCAATCTGGGGCTGGGGCTCAGTGGCAGAGCACTTGTCTAGCATGTATGAGGCACTGTTTTGATCCTTAGCACCACATAAATATAAACAAATAAAATAAAGGCATTGTGTCCATCTACAACTCAAAAAAATAAAATAAAATAAAATAAAACAAAACACCTACAATCTGGTCAGGTGAGGTGGTGTACACTTATAATCCTAGTACCTTGGGAGGCTGAGGCAGGAGGATCACAAGTTCAAGTCCAATCTCAGAAACTTGGCGAAAACCTGCTCAAATAATAAAAAGGGCTGAGGAAACGCAGCAAAGTGGTAAAGCATCCCTGGGTTCAATATTCAGTACAGAAAAAAAAAAAAATCAATCTGGATGCTATAAGGAGAATGAACTGAAGGGAAAAAAAGGGTTCAAGAAATGAACCTATTACGAAGCTACTAAAGTTATCTAAATGAAAAATAATGGTGGAGTAGGTTAGTGTGAAGCAGAGGAAACCAAAGTAGAAAACTTCAAGGTATATTTAAGAGATTTTTAAAAAGCAGGAGGGTGCGGGCATGGCAGTGCATACGTATAATTCCAGTGACTCAGGAGGCTGAGGTAAGGATGGCAAGTTTGAGGCCAGCCTTTGCAACTTACCCACAGAAACTCAGCAAGACCCTGTCTCAAAAACTATTAAGGGTTGTAGATATAGTTCAGTGGTAGAGTGCCTAGGTTCAATCCCCAATACCACTTAACGAAAAAAAAAAAAAAGAAGCTTTAGGGCTTGGTGGACAAAGCATACAACTTCCAGGTATCTGGAATGACCAATCAAATAGGGAGAAGTGTGACTGAGATTGGGCCTCACTAGAGAGGCAGAGGTGAGATGGATGGGGAACATGAGTTCATCATTTACTGCCCATTATACATCCAAGTAAAAGGTTACAGAGGTAGCTGGATATGTGAATAAGTCCTCCCAAGAGATCTGAGCTGAAAACATGAACATGGACATCTCCATTGGGATGGTATTTTAAAACATGGGCAAGGATGTGATAGCCTCAGAAGAAAGCACAAAACAGACAAGAAATCATATCAATCCCAAACCCTAAGTAAACAACAAAATGTAGAGACTGAACAGAAGTGGAGTAAAATCTAGTAAAGTACAAGAAAAAACTGTAGGCCAGTGACACAGAAGGAAAACCAGGAAAGTTCAGTGCAGAAGTGAAAGGAAGCATGTTTCAGTTAGGAAATGGTCAACAGTGGTAAAGAACACTGAAATTAGGATATTGATGTTTAGATTTCTAGGCCAACTCACAAAAGCTCATTTAACCAAAATAAAGGTGAATTACAGCATTAAACTATTTTACCATGAAGCACTGCAGTATAAAGGCCAAACATGCAGGCTCACGACCCACAACACCGAGATTTAAAATCCTAGCTCCATCACTTGTCAGCTTTGTAGCTCTAGGTATGTTAACTTAATGTCTCTGTGCCTCAGTTTCCTCATTCATAAAAGGCAAAAAAAAAAAAAAATACCTACCTCAAAGGATCTCCGTGAGAAGTAAATAAATTAATGTGTATCTGATTTAAAATAGCACAAATTAGGGCTGGGGATGTGGCTTAGTGGTAGAATGCCTGCCAACATGAGCAAGCCCTCCACTTCAATCCCCAGCACTGCAGAAAAATAATAATAATTATAATTATAATCACAATAAATAAAACAGGGCTGGGGATATAGCTCAGTTGGTAGAGTGCTTGACTAGCAAGCACAAGGCCCTGGGTTCAATCCCCAGCACCGCAAATAATAAATAATAAATAAATAAATAAATAAATAAATAAATAAATAAATAAAACAGCACAAATCAGCTCATGAGGTACTATTCCAACACTATTTCTATGGAAAAATACTTTCTGAACTCTAACAGCAGCAGATTATTTGAAATAACTTTCCACTAATTTGGGATTGTCCTTACTCCTTACCAATTGTGATCTTACAAGATCTTTTTTTCAAAAACCTTGAAGGAAACTAGATTTAAGATTTATTCAAGAGCTGAACATGGTGGTGCACACCTGTAATCCCAGCTGAGACAGAAGGATTACAAGTCTGAGACCAGTCTCTGCAACTTAGTGAGACCCTGTCTCAAAATTAAAAAATTAAAAGGGCTGGGGATGTAGTTTAGTAGTAGACAACTCCTGGATTCAGTCCCCAGTATCAAAAATAAAAAAGTATTTTCATTCAGACATTTTTCTGGATATTAAAATATAAATACAACATCTACCATCACCCTGATGAAACACCAAGCTGCTTCCTGTTCTGCACAAGATTTAAATATCAGGTAGAGAGGGGGCAGTACAGCTGCCTGATAACTATCTTATTTGTGCAAAGGTACCTAAAATAGCCCCCTAAAAGGTGTATCAAACTAAATGGCAATTGGCAAAGGACATGTTCATATGGTTCCTAAACCTGAGAAGAGCACAGATAAAAATATTCAGGGCAAAAATCTCTCTATAAGCCCAACTTGAGGAAAAAATATTCAAGTTTTCCATTCTTTATTTTTCCACCTTTAAAACAACAGGACTATCTAATATCTGATACAGCTGTTCTATCCAAAAAAGTATTGTTCCCAACCCACGAAAATTTGTTAACCAGGCCCTTTCCCATCACATGATGAAAACGTTGTTTCAGGACCAAGATGTAAAGTAGGATGTCAGATCCCATGTCAATAACTGAACCGTCATTACCATCTGTCAATTTCTAAACAGGTTACAGGAAACAAGGTGACAGACAGGCTAATTCGTTATGGGTAAGTATCCATATTACATCATCACAGCTAGTACTCATTTGCACCTTCAGAAAAAGCTGCCACAAAGGGAAACAAAACATTCAACTGATACATGAATTATGAAAAAGCTTTTATAAAGTTACAAAAATATGATTAAGCTCCTGAAATGTAAATTAAAGACTTAAAAGACATTTCAGTTATGGTATTTTTGATGTAACTGAAATCAGAGGCCACTTGCACAGTTTGAAGAATAAAATGAGGTACAATTAATAAGTGTGAGCAGCCCTGTACAGATGGCCTGATCCTAACACAAGATGTTAACAAAGCAGATTTGTAGAAGAGGGAGAAGCCTGCATTTTCTATGCTATAATGTGACTGACCCCATCTCCAAAAATTTTTTTACAAAAGGGGGGATATCATTTAAAAATCAGTAACTTCCAATAAACAAATATATCTTTTACATTAACAATTCAAGTCAGTCTACTTACTGTTCTCAAATATGTTTGGGAAGTCATTCTGTGTTACTTTGATAAATAACATTTGGAAAATATGACAAGTAGATTTTAGTTTCTTGCCTCAGAAGTATTCTGCTAAAAAGAAATAACAGAAATAACTAGGTAGCATTTTCATATCATTTACCTAACAAAACATTTTTCATTTACAACACAAAAAATGCTGCAGATGCCTATTACTGCAGCTCACTGAAGAGAAAGTAACTTTAATTTGTAATTATTCAATGTAAAAGCTACTTGAAAAATTATAGCTAAATACCACCAAAAAGAAATAATGGGAGAAGTGCCAATCATCTTTGATAAAACTCCTCAAAATGGCTTATTTATATATAATACAAAATTGTAGCAATTTCTAAAAGGTTTAATCGTTTAACTCCAAATCTGAATATCACTATTATCTTTTTTTTAACTCCCAGGTCACTTAAACAAAGGGTCTAAAATTTTCCAAGGAGGCTCAATTCCCTTTTCTTGAAGCAATTTTTTCTCCTTCTTTCACAATCATCCCAAGGTTCAATATAAGACAAAGACTAGCTAGCTACTCTTCACACATATTTCCCAAGTCATGAATGTGGAACTTCCATAAAAACAAAGAAGACAACCTAGACCACTAAAATGTATATTTAAAGAAAAAAGTTCACTTCTGTCGTGAAAATAATGAAGAAACCTGATGAGATCATACAGCCACGAAGCTTCCTGTTGGTAGCTGGGGATGAAGTCATTAGCAACCCAGGATTCCCAGGTCCTTGTAATCAGAAGCTGCACCTACCAGATTCAGTATTGTTCGGGAGAGGTGGCTTTAAAACACCCGGCTCCCGAATCCTCCAAAGCCAGACCACGCCTTCCAGTTATCATTCAAATGGAACCGTTTCAAAGTATGGCACTACTACACATTTCCCTGAAAGCTTAAATATCAAGCAGGAGTCAACCTTTTAGATTCCCTTGATCAAGCTGAAGGAAAGATGAACTCTTGAACCCCATGCTATATAATGAACCCAGGCTTCAGGAGCCGAAATGGAGGTGAAGCATGCTTTGGTTCCTCAACCTTTATGGCCTTCACTGACCACCAGCCCCCGATTTCTTGTCCAAACTCAGTCACCCCAAAGCACAGAAAGCAAAGAGAGATTCCTTACTTCCTGCTGTTGTTAAAGGGGGAGGAAATCCTAGAGCAACTTTGAACTCGTTGCAGAGAAATCGCTAAATCTTGGCCACCACTGCAAACATATGTCACCCAGCCCCAGCTCGGCGTTCCCGCTCCGCCGGGCCTCCTCCCTCGTGCCGCGCTCCGGGGGTGCTCCGGTAGCCCAGCCTGCCCGGGTCCCCCAGTGTCAGGGACGCGGCTCCGTGCCTCTTCCTCTCCCACCTCCCCCACTTGCACACCGCCAGAGCCCCCAAGACCACATTGTCGGTCACCCAGGTTCCAATACAATGGAATGTCACTGCCCCGAAGTCTCCGGGGCCCTCCTCGCCCCCCGGAGCCAGTCCTGGATCTCCCTGATACCGAGTTCGGTCTCGAGCCCAAAGTTCACCATGTGAGAACCCAGGACGGGGAGATGACGGAGCCCCACGATTCCCGCGGTCCCCAACCAGCCCCAGGCGCGAAACCTGCACTGGGCGCCCCCACCCAGGCGGGACCACCCCCTAGGAGTCGTCAGCCCCCTCTCTCGAGGGGGGCCAGGGCGAGCGGAGAACTCCCCGCCCGACCCAGACCCCTGAGAGGCGCTGCACCAGGGCGAAGGCCCCAAACGCATCCCCGGCCTTTCCTGGCCCACCGCGACCCCGCCGCCCACCCTCCATACCTGGCCTTGAGGCTGGGGCTGCTGCCGCTGCTGCAGCTGGGGCTGGAGGCGGCGGTCTGGGCTCGGGGTTCGTAGGCCCAGGCGGGGGTCGGGGTCTGTGCGGCGGCGCTGGAGGCGACCGCGGCGGCGGGGGCGGCGGGGGCGGCGGGGGGCGGGGGCGGCGGCGGTGGGTCGGCGAAATCCGAGGCTGGGTAGTTCCTGTCCATCGTGGGGGTTGCGTAGGGAGGGCGGGCAGCAGTGGGGGCTCCACTAGGGCTCTGCGTGAGGGGGGCGGGAAGGGAGGGAGGGGCAGGGGGAGGAAGAGGAGGAGGAGGAGGCGGCTGCGGAGGGAGCTGCCCCCTCACATGGCCCTGCGGAGAGACGGGAGGAGGGTGCGCGGGCGAGTCCGTACCGCGGCAGCTGGGGCTGCGTCAAGCTGCAAGGCCCCAGCTTGGGCGTCAGGGAAGCGGCGGCAGTCGCGGACAGGACTCGCGGCGGCGGCGGCCGCTTCGCCCCATGTTGGTGGATTTCCCAGGATGCACCTCCCGGCCCCCTCCGCCCCGCGGCCTCGCCCCGCCTCCCCTCGGCGCCCCGCGCTCTAGGCTCGCGGGCGCGGCGGGCGCGGGCGAGGCCTCCGACGCTACGGGCCGGTTCTGGAGGGGCCGCCACCGCGAAGGAGGCGAGGTCTGACGACCCGGCCGGCTCCGGGGACTCGGAGAGCGCCGGGCAGCCGAAGCCGGCGGGCCGCGGACGTCTGCTCGGAGGGGAGCTGTCCGCTCTCACTGCGCCCGCGTGGGAAGGGGCCGCGCTGCCTGAGCGCCCCACACTGGGGAGGGGACATTGAGCGGAAACGCAGCCCAGGGTACCGCAGAGCGGGCGGCTTGTCAACGCTTTGCCTGGAGTTCGTCAATTGACCCTTCGGATTGTTTTGAGGGACTCGGAGACTCAATTCCCAGATCGCTATTTCTTTTCTCTGCTCCCCAAACCAGAAACAGCTGAAGGGGCCGTTTTACAGTTCCGTTTACTCCCTTCCTGCCCAAAGCTTGCTGGGCTAGAGGACCCTTTTCCTGCTGCTAGAGGAGATTTATATTCAAAGAAATTCAAATTCAAACGTATTTCCAATCCTCGCTGAAAGGGTTTTCCCAGGGGCTCTTATTAACTGTCCCCACCCCCACCTTGGGGATTTACCCACTCTGGATTTCTGAATCTTTGTATTCCAAAGTAAATACTGGCTCTTGGTTGACCAATCCAACTACCATCCGGATGACTTTCGTAACAATAAGTCTAACTCAGTGTGCTTGGGCTTTTTTGGTCGAGATTCGGAACCTCATGAGGACTCTACCCAAACATTTCTTATCTGACTTCCAAGATGTTTGGTGTGGAGTAATTTAATGACTACTTGAGGTTTTTCTGTTGTCTATCAGGGTTGTTTCTTCTCGCAAGGAGTGAAATTAAGAGATCAGAGAAATCGCTTAGCCCTTAGCCATAAAGTGAAAGTTAAAATAACAGGGAAGTTATATTTTATGACCACCTTTTTTAAATCAATATTGGTTTAACACCTATTTTATGCTAAGCACAGAAATCTATCTCTCAAGATAAGCCTAACCTAAAGGTTTTTAAGCAAATCTAGGCAGGCATAGGGGAAGACCTAATAAACTTGATACACTATCTCTGATGACCATTTTAAATAGCAGTTTTAAATTTAAGGCGTACCTGGTATTGGGTCTGCTAATCCTTCCGAGATTAATTTTGTGCTGGGAGATTCTGTTTTCCTCCCGGTGCCTACATCCTTTTGTTCCTATTCAATCTTTTTTGTAAGCTCTTTTGCACCTGCGATGCTTGGAGCCAGGTCCCAGGGTGGGGAAGGAAAGTAAGTAGTCTTATTTACAAATGAATTCGAACTTGTGGACAAAACTGACCTTGCCAATTTTATGTTAATTACAGTATGTATTTACTAAGGATATCTTTGAAAAGTTATTTACCTTGGGGAAAGAATTTGCCAAATCTAAGATCCTACAGAGAAGTGACATAAATTCCCATTATTTTTATTTCCTGCAGACTGGAAATATGGAATATAAATAGAACAAGTTTTCCAAATAGCTTTTATATTTATAACTACTTTTGTGAGCTTGAAGTTTCCTTTCTGTGGAAAGCGTAAGAAATGGAGTGACCTACTATAATGTTTCATAGCACTTAGTTTGAGATACCCACAACTGGTACTCAAAGTGAGTTATCAGGGCTCAGGGCATGGTAGCCCATGCCTGTAATCCCAGCCACTCAGGAGGCTGAGGCAGAAGGATTGCAAGTTTGAGGTCAGCCTGGGTAATTTAGTAAAACCCTATCTCCAAAGTGTTTAAAAGGGCTGAGAATGTAACTCAGTGGTAGAGTATCCCTGGGTTCAATTAGCAGTACCTCAAAAAAAAAAAAAAAAAAAAAGTGAATTATGCAAACAATAGCAAACAAGTGGCAATAAAACCTTTGTCATCCCTCGCACCATTATTAGTTGATACCACCTTGATCAAAGAACAGATATTAAGTGAAATTTTTGTATTTTATGTATTTTGGTACCAGAGATTGAATCCAGGGGCACTTACCTACAGATCCACATCCCCAGCCCTTTTTATATTTTACTTCTAAACAGGGTCTCACTAAGCTGCTTAGGGCCTTCTTAAGTTCCTGAGGCTGCCCTTGAACTTGTGATCCTCCTGCCTCAGCCTCCCTTAGCCTCTGGGATTTCAGGAGTGCTCCACTATGTCCAGCTGAGTTGTTTCAAATAATATATTCTGTCACCATATGTTCCTTTGCCCTTTAAATGAAATTTTGTTTATCCTCAAGTCAAATGTTGCAACATGTCTATGATTACCATCATTAAATCTTTTAACCTGGGAGTTGGGGTTGTGGCTCAGTGATAGAGTGCTTTCCTAGCATGTATGAGGCACTGGGTTCGATCCTCAGCACCACATAAAAATAAACAAACAAAATAAAGGCATTGGGTCCATCTACAACTAAAAAAATTTTTTTTAAATAATAAATCTTTTAACCTAACATTTTTTAATTGATGAGTCATAATTGTATAAGTTTATGGGATAAATGTGATGTTTTGGTATATATGAATATTTTTCCCTACTGAAAATATATTCCCAACTCTGCAAACATTCCATGATTTGTTTTATATCATCCCCAACCAAGCTGCTTCAAAACTGATGGGCAGTATCAAAAGTTTAGAATAAACATCATTGTTTTTGTTTTAAATAAGAATAACCATTCTATTTTGCATGTATATATGGTACTAGGGATTGAACTCATGGCCTCCTAGTGCACTCTACTACTGAGCTACATCTCCAGCTCATTTCACTTTAATATTTTGAGATGAGGTCATGCTAAGTTGCCCAGGCTGACCTCCAACTTGTCCCCCTAGTGGAACCTCCCAAACCACAGGGATTCATTTCATACTTTCCTGTGGAACTACTGTTCATTCATTAAGATTCAAATGAAGCTGGAATGGATTATACCTAGAGACTCAGGAAACTGAGACAGGAGGAGCATGAGTTGGAGACCAGCCTCAGTAATTTAGTGAGGCTCAAAGCAACTTAGCAAGACCTTATCTCAAAATAAAAAATAAAAAGGATTGGGGCTGTTACTCAGTGATAGAGTATCCCTGGGGTCAATCCCCAATATTAATTAATGAATAAATAAGATTGAAATAAAACATCTCCTAAAACATTTCCCCAACTCCCCCAGGGAAAATTAATTCCTTGCTTTTCAAAAATCCTATGGTATTTTATTCCAGTTGCAATTATACTTAACACTATCATATTGCATTGCAATTAGTTGTGTATCTGGGTTTTACTCTCACAGATCATGGATTCCATAAAGACAGGGTTGCATTTAATTCATCCTGTATCTCTTGTACTCAGTATCTCAAGCCCCTTGTATCTCCTGGCACTATTTATTAGGTCAACTAATATGATTTTTGAATGAGTAAATAAACATGTGACTTTTAAATTACCCATTTACAAGTTCCAGTTAATTATTTACATATGCCCTTCTAAAAAAAACACTGCCCTTTTTTTTTTTTTTCCAATCTGGGAATTGAACCTGGGATCTCACATGTTAGGCAAGCACTCTACCACTGAGCTATACTCTCAGGCCCTGAAAAGCTAGAGACTTTATCTCAATCCTATAATTGGAGAAAAGAGCCAGAAAATTGATTGAATCAAAGACAGTTTGGTTGCTGGAAACCAAATAAATTGAAGACCAGCACTTAAGAAGGAATCCTTCCTTCCTCACCTCCATGTCCCACTTCCTTCTGAGTTAAGTGCTGCCTTAAAATAAGTGTGTGATCAGGAGGCTGAGGCAGGAGGATGGAAAATTCTAGACTAGCCTTGGCAACTTAGTGAGACCTTGTCTCAAAAAAAAAAAAAAAAAAAAAAATAAAAGGGCCGGGGATACGCCGCCCCGGGGTTCCCCCCCCCCCCTAAAAAAAAAAAAAAAAAAAAAAAAAATTCCCACATTCCCACATTACCCATCCTCCTCCTCCTATTCCTTTAGAAAAATGAGTAAGTATTACAACTGCTGGAAAGATTGTAGTTGAGGAAGCTGGAGCCCAGCTTTTCTTGATTTTCTTTAAGGTGATGGAGGAAGTCAATTGGGGAAGAGAACAGTGGAATTCTGTGTCCATTAAGGTGGTCTTGTTCATTAGCTTGTTGGCAAATGCAGAATTTGGGATTGCCTGATTAGAACTATAGTCAATAACTCCACACATTGCTGTGTTACAAATAGACCAACCATTGAGTAGAAAGATCCAAGGTCAAATTTGTGGTTTCCCTGAGAATATGAGAGATATGTTTGAGAGAAGTGGGTTGATAAAGGGATGGGTCTTAGTTATCAAATTTTCCTTTCTCTCTTTTTGTTGAGGGGAACTTTGAGTCCTGACTTTGCTAGGGCAACTCTGATTTTAATTTCTTCCGTCAATATCACAAATAAACACATCGGATACCAACTAAGTTCCACTACCATTTTGTCGTCTGTGAGGCTTGACCCTGTCATCATCTTTGACTATTTTCTCTTTGGCCTACCATCCCCCGCTAAGGGATACAAGAGTCAGAAGAGCTGTATTTAAGCCTGCTTCTTTGGAAGTTACACTCTTAATGGGAAGGAAGGTATTCCTGAAAAACAATGATGAGTCAAAATCCTACAGGGAGCAGAGTTTCTAGAAGCATACTTGATCTGCAGTTTCGTATGGAGGGTAGAGTTCTAAGCTATGAATACAGAGGCACTGATGAATGGCTTAGTTGATTCAGAATCTAAGGAGCAAGATTGAATGATTGAGACACCAAGAGGTTTGGGAACGCAGCAGTATTCAAATGTGAACTACAAAGATAGAAATATGGCCTGATCCTGAAGTCTTTCATTGAACATATCTTTTACCTCTTTGAATAGAGTATAGGAAATTTAAACCTTATTCTAGAAATGATGAATATTCTCATTAGAATAAGCAATGCATACTGAACATGTTTGTCCTAGTTCCTGTGGCAAGGGGCTTATGTGGATCATATTTCAACCTCATAACATTTTTAAGATGTAGGTATTGATTTTCGTTAATCTCAATTACAGAAAATTGAAGCTTGACAAATTTAAGTAACTTTCTCAGAACATGCAAGTCAACATAAGACAATGATGCAAGTAGAGCTTCAAACCAGCTCTTTGACTCCAAAATCCAATAAGTTTGATTAAGGAGCCACTGCCAGTTTGGGCCAATAAGGAGTTACTATATTTTCTTTCATAATTAATAAGTATTTTGTAGGTCCTTTAGGACTGTGTAAGTTCCTACTGGGCATGGTGGCACATGCCTATAATCCCAGCAACTCAGGAGACTGAGGCAGGAGGATCACAAGTTCAAGTCAGCAATTTATCAAGGTCCTAAGCAATTTAGTGAGACCCTGTCAGTGCCAAGAAAACAAAACAAAACAAGTGTGAATTCCTGAGGCATCATTCTTTCACCTCTGATTCATTCTTAGCATCTATATTAGTTTCTTGTGGCTGCTGCAACAAATGACCAGAAACTGGGTGCCTTAAAACAACAGAAAGTTATTGGCTCACAGTTCTGGAGCCTAGAATTCTGAAATTAAGGAGGGGGGACTAGTTAGCAGAACCATACTCTGGCATCTCTAAGGGAGAATCTTTTTTGTGTTTTTTTCGGTTCCTAGTGCCATTTTTTGGCTTGTAGCCACATCACTCCAATCTCTGCCTCTGTCTTCAAATTACCTCTTCCTTTGTTCTTTGTGTTTTTTAAATGGTGCATTATTAACCTCACTTTTTATAAAAACACTTGCCATTGGATTTAGGGCCCAGCTGGTTAACTCAGGATGATTTCACATCAAGATCTTTAACTTGCCAGGCACAATAGAGCACGCCTATAATCCCAGAGACTCAGGAAGCTGAGGCAGGAGAACTGAGAGTTCAGAGCAGCCTCAGCAATTTAGTGAGGCCCTAAGCAACCCAGTGAGACCCTGTCTCTATATAAAATATGAAAAAGGGTTGGGGATGTGACTCAGTGGTTAAGTGCCCTGGGTTCAATCCCTGGTACAAAAAAAAAAAAAAAATCCTTAACTCACTTGCCTCTGCAAAAACCTTTAACAAGGACAAGAACATGGATACATCATTTTGGGAGACACCAATCAATTCTCTATAGCATCCATTGATAATATTTTCCTGAAGTAATTATTATAATTATCTTAATTACCAAAGAGTGATTTTTCTAACTCCATCATTGTTTCTAGAGTCATTAGTAATCATTCTTCTACAAGAAGGAACTCTTCCTTAACCCATTTATTTTTTATATCTATATGAACTCATGGATTCTTCTTTTCATTTCTATTTAATTATTTATTTTAATTAATGCATTATAATTATACATAATCATGGGATTCATTCTGTCATATTCATACATGCACATAATTTAATCAATTTCATTCACTGATAATTTAATCAATTTCATTCCCTGGTAACTTCCCTTTCCCTCCCCACCTCCCTCCCCCAGATCCACTTGCTCTACTCCACTGATCTCACGTCTAGTATTATTATTTTAATTAGTGCACTATAATTGCATATATAATTATATATATACACACATATATAAATACACATATGATTCATTGTGGTACATGGACATAGCATAATTTGGTAATTTCATTCCCAGTGTGGTAGATTTCATTCCTCATTCCCTCCTTTCCTCCCTCCCTCTCAATCCCCTTCCTCTACTCTGTTGGTCTTCCTTCTATTTTTGTGAAATTCCCTTTTTTTAATTCCTTTTCCCCCCTCTCTCTAGCTCCTGCAAAAGAGCAAAAACAGTCGAACCTTGACTTTCTGATTCCGACTTATTTCACTTAGAATGAGTTTCTCTTCCATCCATTTATACTCAAATGACATAATTTCATTCTTATTGTATATATATGCCACATTTTCTTTATGCATTAGTTTGTTGACAGGCACCTAGACTGGTTCAATAAGTTGGCAATTGTGAATTGTGCTGCTATAAACATTGTTATGCATTTAACCCTATATGATAGTAATTTCTTTTCTTTGGTGGTACTGGGGATTGAGCCCAGGGGTGCTCTACCACTGAGTTATATCCCTAGCCTTTTTTAATTTATTTTGAGACAAGGTCTCACTGAATTGCTGATGGGCTTGCTAAACTGCTGAGACTGGCCTCAAACTTGGGATCCTCCTACCTAACCTCTCACGTTGCTGTCATTACAGGCTTGCATCACTGCACCTGGCCATTCCTAGTAACCTTTTGAGGAATCCAGGTATAGCTTGTACTAATTTTCTGTCCCACCAACAATGTATAAGTGTACCTTTTTCCTCACATCCTCACCAGCAATTATTTCTATTTTTATTCTTGATGATTGCTATTATAACTAGAGTGAGATGAAATCTCAGTATAGTTTTGGTTTGCATTTTCCTTATTGCTAAGGATGTTGAACCTTTTTTCATGTATTTGTTGGCCATTCATATTTCTTTCTTTCTTTCTTTTTTTTTTTTTTGGTATCAGGTATTGAACCTGATGGTGCTTAACCACTAAGCCACATACCCAGGCCTTTTTAGAGTTTTGCTAAGTGGTATCTAGGGCCTTGCTAAGTTGCTGAGGCTGGCTTTGAACTTATGATCCTCCTGCCTCAGCTTCCTGAGCTTCTGGGATTACAGTTGTGCACCACTGCGCCTGGCTCCCTTTTTTAATTTATTTTTTATTTTTTAATTATTTGTTTGGGTACAGGATTGAACCCAGGGGCACTTAGCCACTGAGCCACATCCCCAGCCCTTTTTTATTTTTTATTTTGAGACAGGGTCTTGCTAAATTGCCTGGGATTTTGCTAAATTGCTGAGGCTGGCTGTGAACTGGCAATCCTCCTGCCTCAGCTTTCCAGGTCTCCGGATTATAGATGTGTGCCAGTGGCCACCATGCTTATATATCTTCTTTTGAGAAATGTCTGTTTATATCTTTTCCCATTTATTGATTGGGTTATTAGGATTTTTTTTGGTGTTAAGTTTTTTGAGTTCTTTATGTATTCTGGATTTTAATCCCCTGTTAGAAAAGTAGTTGGCAAAGATTTTCTCCCATTCTCTAGGCTCTCGTCATGAGCTTGTTTCCCTTGCTATGCAGAAGCTTTTAAATTTGATGCCATCCCACTTACTGATTCTTGGTTTTATTTCTTGAGCTTTAGAAGATATTAAAGAAGTCAGTGCCTGGGCCAATATGTTGGAGTATTGACCTTATCTTTTCTTCTAGAAGTTGCAATGTTTCTGTTCTAATTCCTAGGTCTTTGGATTCTTGTTCCATTTGATGGATTTGTACAGTAGAAGATTCCGTTTATTTAAACCCCACACATTGCAAAGAAAGGTTTGGCGCTTACTTGGTTCAAAATCTATAACTTCTAAGCACTTGGAATATTCTACCTATTAGGAGCATCTTTGTTTAGCTGAGGCTTTAGGTCACACAACAGAGTTGATGCTAGCAATATGATTTATGATAGGGACTTTGGACCACATAATATCAGTTTGACCTCTGGAAGGGCTAAAGAATTAAAGTCAGGCCCAGAGGTATTCAGCTTTGACTGTGTTATGACCCCCAATAAAAACCTTGGACAACATGGCTTAGATGTAACTTCTGGTCAGCAATACGTCATGTGTATTGTCACACAGCATTAATGTCTGTATGGCTCCACTGAAAGGGACAACTAGAAGCTTGCACCAGGCCTCTTGTGCTCTGCATTATGTGCCTTTTTTCACTGATGATTTTAATTTGCTTCCTTTTACTGTGATGAGCTGTAACCATGAATGTAAATCCTTGTAGTCAATCACTGAACTTGAAGTTGTTCTCCAAATATGAGATTACAATCTGTTACCACATTTATTTACATGGATGTTCAAATAGTTCCATATTTGGCCCATGATCCAAACATTTAATTACTTTAGAATATGTCCTCACAATAGGGAGCCATCAGAACCTTTCAAGCAGGGAAGTGGCTTGATCAAAGCCATGGGAAGGGGGTGGGGTTGTGGTTCAGTGGTAGAGTACTCGCCTACCCTGGGTTCGATCCTCAGCACCACATAAAATAAAATAAAGGTATTGTGTCCACCTACAACTAAAACAAAATATTAAAAAAAAAAGCCATGGGAAACATTCCTCAATGTGAAACATTAGGAAAAACAAGGGAATGTTTTCTACAGAGGGAACATTTGTGAACCAACAAGAGAAACACAGTCCTTTATGGGTTTGTTCACACACACATCACACACCAAGAAAAGAAAAAATATTTTACTCACTAGGACAGTCCTATTGTCCTTGTTTGCAAATACAACTCAAGACCAATATCTTTCAGAGGGTTTTCTACTGAAGGACTGAGCCCCAAACCAAGGGTGGTAGAACCTTTACTGTGCTCATGCCTCAGCTTCTCCTAGCTGCAGCAAAAGCATGAGGTACTAAAGCACAACTGCCTTCTTCACAGCTGGTTTACATTGTCCTGTCCCTTGGTTACTTCTCTATTCCTTTATCCTGAAGCAGGAGATATGGTGGTGATAAATGAAGCTTTTGGGGAAAGATCTAGACTTAATTATCATGCATGCTAATGTCAGTTTATGTGTACTACCTACTAAGCATATCATTGCTTGGTATCTGTGATATTGTGAAATGTGTATACTTAATCTTTGTACAGTTTCATGACATACTGCTCTTAAAATTCTTGGAATCTCCAGCCAGGCGTGGTGGTGGACACCTATAATCCCAGCTGAGGCAGGAGAATCACAAGTTCAAGACCAGCCTCAGCAATTTATTGAGGCCTTAAGCAATTTAGCCAGATTCTGCCTCTAAATAAAAAATAAAAAGGTCTGGGGAGGGGCTGAGGATATAGCTCAGTTGGTAGAGTGCTTGCCTTGCAAGCATAAGGCCCTGGGTTTAATCCCCAGCACCACACACACACACAAAAAAAAGGTCTGGGGATGTGGTGCAACCCTGGGTTTAATCCCCAGTACCTAAGTAAATATATAAATAAATAAAATCCTTAGGATCTTCAAAGTGATAAATCTTTCTCTGTATGCAATGGAATTGACTGCTGACTGGCAGCCCCTAGATAGTGGCTGAATGAGAGCTGGCCACTCACTGGAAAGACACAGGCAGGATCTGATGGAACTTTTGGCCCCACACTTAAATTCGCTGAAAGTTAAATTGATCACAAATGACCAATGATTCCATCAGTTATTCCTACACAATGAAGCCTACGTAGAGCTCCAAAACGATAGGGTTCCAAGAAACTCTGGATAGCAGAACATTTGGAGATTCCCAGAGGTTGGCTCTCCTGGAGAAGGCAGGGAGCGCAGCACCTCTTGCTCCATACCTCACCCTATTTATCTCTTCAGGGACATCCTTTGGGATATCCTTCTGCTGTCTGTCCCCCATTCCCTAGTACTGGAGGTTGAACTCAGGTGCACTTACCCCTGAGCTACATCCCCAGCTCTTTTATTTTTTATTTTGAAACATGGTCTCCAAATTGCTGAGGCTGTCCTTGAACTTGTGATCCTCCAAACAGCTGGGATTATAGTCACGTGCCACCGCACCCAGCTTTAAATAACCCCCTCCCCAACCCCTATACTGGAAATTGAACTCAGGGGTGCTTGACTACTGAGCTACATAACCAGCCTTTTTTTTTTTTTTTTTTT
>JAJEJO010004707.1:518607-537680 GCA_020662805.1 Glaucomys volans | reverse complement strand
CCGGCTCCCTCCTCGAGGGAGCTCCGGAGACTAGACGCGGGAAGGGTGAGCCCAGGACAGAGAGGTGCTGCGAGGGACGAGGGGCTGGGGCCTAGCAGGGAGGAGTCGCAGGGGGAAAGGAGGCCAGAGGACTGGCCGGGCGGAGCGGGGAAGCGGAGGGATGCGGGCGGGGTGGGGCGAGGCCCGGGGCCCGCGTGCGGAGGCGGGCGGCGGGAGCGAGGTATGGGCTGCGGGCAGAGGGTCTGCAGGGTCGGGGGCCTGCGGAGAGCGGCGCGGAGGGGTGGCGCAGGAGAGGGCCAGGGCAGGTCCCAGGGCTCCCGGTGCCGGGCTCGGGGGACGTGGGAGGAGGCCCGGCGGACACCCGAGCGCGGCGCGCGCCTCCCCCGGCGCGGAATCCGGCTCAGCTCCGCGGAGCCTCCGGACATCCGAGGCCGCCTCCCGGGCGAGGCGGGCCCAGGCTCATTTCCTGACACGCCTCCGCCCCCTCCTTAAAGAGCCCGCGCGCCCGGGGTTGCTCTTAAAGACACAGCCTCTGAGAGCCCGGGTTGGCCTGTCCGACCGGCTTCAGCGCCCCAGCCCACTGCCCTGCCCCAGTGCTCTGCAGCTCACATTCACGGAAGGCTTTTCTGGGTACTTGCGCTTCGCTCCCTTCCTGGAAGAGCTCCACCACCCTCTCCCGCCCGTCCTCATTGTCTGCTCCAGATGCTCCTTCTCCCCATTTGGCTCCCCTCAGGTCCGTCTTCTTCCTCTTTCAGAATCCAGGACGCGCCCCCCGAGCCTTGGCACTAGCGCTACACCTCTAGGCCCTGTACCGAGACCAGGTCACTTTTCCAGCCGGTGTTGCGACCTCCCCCCGTTTTTACTGCCCGCAGTCCTCTACCAGTCCCCATATCGACCTCGTGCCTCTCCTTACAGAGCCCAGGTCATTTCTTCCAGACCTTGTTACACTCCCCCCCTCCCATTTTCACGGCTCCCAATCCGTTTCCCAAGCCCGAGACCCCCGGAAGCATCCCAGAGGCCGGAGGCCACACTGCCCCTTCCAGACATCAGTTCGTCCGCCCTCCCTCTGCATTCGGGATCCTTCTGGTGGATTGATTGGAGCTCTCGGCCTCAAAAAAACTCCTTTTTCCTACCCCTTTCATAAAATTCCGTCCCTTCGCCAGGCCCAGATCTGGTGTCCAAGCCGGAGCTCCCGGGCTCCGAAGGCACCTGGCGCTCACCTCCTGCAGCCCGCTGGACGCCGGGTCGCACTACCTTAAGTTGCACCTGCAGCGCCACACTCAGGAGCTGCTCCCCCGGAGGACAACTTCTTGCCTGGGGTCTCGTTGGCGGCACCGAGCCAATCTTGCCTGAAGCTAGCCACATCCTGCCCGGAGAGGGCAGGGCAGTTACCCAGAGGGTTGTGGGAGCTGGTCGCCTCCTCTTTCCAAGGCCATCCCCACCCCTGGGACCCCGCCCTAGCCCGCCTGGAGCTCCTGGATTCAGTTAGCCTAGTTGGCAGGTCCTGGCTGCATGCGTGGCCCTCCACGCTCCCGAAGTGCGCGGGAGTTATGAGTGAAGGGTTCCCACTCTTTCTAGGGTCCAGGCTTGGGAGGTCAGCCCCCAGGCTGAGTTCTGTTACTGGGCCCCCGGAAGGACTGACTTCTCTCTGTTGTCGCTCCAGCCCCAACGTTGAGCAGGCCTGTTTCCTCTGGGCCTCGGTTCCCTTCATTGCCAAACTAGGAGGCTGAGGGCCCTCTTTGCTCAAAACTCCAAGCTTGTGTGACATAACAAGCAACTGTCATGTTTGTAATTTTTCAAATGCCATTTAATTAATATCTTTTGCAACACAGTTACAACAGTCTGTGTTTGCAACACAGACTGAATTGGTTTTTATTGATGATTCATGAATTAGGGTGGCCTCCCTAATAGAATGGGCCCTCCCATCAGGCAGTAGCAGAGAGTGGGTTTTGTAAGGTAGGAACAAGGAATTTGAACAATAGAAAACATGGATTGGTTGAGCTAATGTTGCTTTAGATTACTGTGTGTGTGTGTGTGTGTGTGTGTGTGTGTGTGTTAAAGCAGAAAGGCCTTATTATTTGAACTTGGTCAATTGGAATCTCCTGTTTTCAAGAAAAACTGGTCTGTTTTTGAGATCTGTTCGCTTACTTGAAGTTTCATTTGGTTATGCTTCATTCAGCATTAGCGACTCTGTGACATTGCCCAGTGGGTTCACCCCTTGGTGCTTCAAAGCCAAAGAGCAATTCCAGGAAATAAGAGTCCAGAAAGGTTTAATTAACTGCATGAGTAAAAAGAGCAAGTAGGGTGACTCCCAAAGCAGTGTCTCCCAGAGCAAAGGAAGCAAGGGACTTTTACTGATACTCACTATAATATAAAGCAGCAATGGCCCCGCCCATTGGGCGATGAATGACGGCAAGTTTGCAGCTGTCAGAACACTGCTCTGTCCCCTGGACCTGCCCCTGTGATTGTTCACCTGGGCAGGCAGCAAGCAGGGGGGTGCTGGGTTTGCCCTGCAGTCCGGCTCTTGCCTCAGGTCTCCGGCTGCCTGCCAGTCCACCTTCCCACCACATGGGGCTCCCTCCTGGGCAGTTGGGTGCAGGACACTCCTGCAGGGAAGGCAAGGGGGATGACAGCTCCCCTGCCCCTTTGCTGCAGCTAGCAGCCCTTGGTCCGTAGGTCAGCCTGTCCTCTCCAGCCATTGGCTGATCCCTAGCCCGCCAAATTCAACTTCTCAACAATTGGCCCGATGGTAGTTTGCCATGAAATCCAACAACTTAAAAGAAGCTCCCCCATTATGCGCACTCTCTCTCTTTCTCTTCAGGGCAGACACTGTTCCTCTGCCTGATGAAATGTCTTGCATGAGTTCCTGCATCTGGAGTGTTTTTTCTGGGCACTTTTTCACTTTCGATTTGCACCCAACTTGGAGCTGGGCTCTTTTACTGCCACTTAGGTGAGTAGAATCCCCCCGACACCCCAGATTGCCCTGCCGCCCACGCAGGTCTCACCTTCCATTTGCCCAGATGCTCTCCTCCACATCCACCATGGGCTTCAGATGGGTGAGTTTTCCGATAGGCTGACTTAAACACTCCTCTGCTGACCTGAGACCTGACCGTTGATGGTCTAGTACCCTCGAGGTGGCTGAGGAGTGGGGGTTCCTCCAGTCACGACTTTCACAGTTATGACTGGCCCCCTTAGTTGACCTTATCCAACGGGTGGGTCCCCAATCTTTATGGTGGAGACTCTCTCTCAGGATTGAGGCTCCTCTTCTCGCTCTCTCTCTCTCTCTCTCTCTCTCTCTAAAATCCTGACGTCAGGTCCTCAACTCTCTCAGCTTTTGCCTGGCTTTGCACTGACTGTCGGGTGATGACCCCATCACTGTGCTGCCTTGTCATCTCCAGCCAACTCGTCCGTGACCTCAGGACACCTTGGACACTGACTTGGCTGCTTCTCAGTCTCCATCATGGGATCTGGGTCTTCCATCCCGGCAGATTCACTCTTAGGACATTTACAAGAAAATCTTAAATCCCTTCACCTGATCCCTGACCTAGAGTCATCAAAACATATTTACTTGTGTAAAGATATTTGGCCAGAGTATCCTTTAGATAATCAGAATGGCTAATTAATGGCACCCTGGACCCCAATATTTTATGGGACTTATACAAATTCTGTGAGCAAGTGGGCAAGTGGAAAGAGATTTTTTTATCTTCAAGCCTTTTCTTTCTTGCGCATTAAACTTAATCTTTGCTCTTCCTGCAAACCTGGACACCTCCTTTTGGCTTCTCCTCTCCCTCTTAATCCCTCCTCCTCCTCCTCCCCTCCTCCCCCTCCTTCTCCTCCTCCTCCTCCTCCTCTGACTTTGACCTTTGACCCGCTAGTTAACCACCCCCATTCTGGTCCCCTGTGGAGGAGGCCTCTCCGCCCCTGCTCCTCCATCTCCTTTGCCCTATTCTGTTTCTGCTTCTGCTCCCCCACTCAGCCCACCCAGTCCTCCCGCCACACGGTCCTGTGCACATGTTCTAGTCCCCTTATGGGAGATGGCCGGTCTGGAGGGAGTGATCAGAGATCATGCTCCTTTCTCTCTGTCCGATCTTTCCCAGCTAGAGAAGTGGTTAGGCTCCTTCACCTCCAACTCCGCAAACTTCATTAAGGAATTTCAGTGTCTTACCCAGTCTTATGACCTTGCCGGGCATGACATCTATATGATCATGTCTAACACCTTGACCCCTGAGGAGCACAGGAGAGTCTGGGAACAGGCCACAATTATGCAGATGAGGTTCACCAATTGACCCCGACCCACCCCATTGGGGCTGAAGCAGCAATGCCAGACAGGGAGCCCCAATGGGACTATAACACAGGCTCTGGGCGTCTGTGGCGGAACGAGTTCCAAACCTGCATCCTTGCAGGTCTCTGAAAGGCCACCATAAACCCATTAATTATGATAAACTTCAGGAAGTAATACAAGACGAAACTGAAAACCCATCCACCTTTCTGAGTCGCCTCACAGAGGCCATGCTCAAATATACTAACCAGGACCCTGGAACTCTGGAGGGATGACAGCTACTCATGACTTACTGTTTTCCCAAAGCTACCCGGACATAAGGGCTTCATTGAGGCAGTTGGACAGGGGGCCCCTTACCCTGCAGCCAGAGGTGCTAGCCGTGGCATTCAGGGTGTATAACAGAAAGGAAGAAAAAAAAAAAAAAAAAAATACCAAAGCCAAAGCCTTTCAGCCAGCTAGACCTGCCCAGCCAGCCACTACTAGGGACACCCTTGCTCCCAGAAGACCTTGGCTCATGCCTCAAGTGCGGAAAAGAGGGCCACTGGGCAAGAACCTGCCTCAACCCCCAGCAGCCCCCAGGTCCTTGTCCAAAATGCCACCAATTGGGACATTGGGCAGTGGATTGCCCTGGTGCTCAGAGAAGTGCCAGGTCACTCCCAACCCCATCCCCCATTGACTTACTAGGATTGGCAATGGATGACTGAAGGGGCCTGGGACTTCTACACCCAATGACCATCACTGCTCAGGAGCCCCAGGTGACCCTTACGGTGGCAGGCAGGCAGCTCCCTTTCCTTATGGACACTGGAGCCACCTCAGTGCTGCAGGGATTTGGGGGACCCACTTCCCCTGCCAAGTCCTCTACTGTTGGGGTGGAGGGAAAACCATACCATCCCCTACAAACCCCTCCAAAAATCTGCCATATTGGACAAATCTGCTTCACTCATTCCTTTTTGATAATTCCTGTGTCCCATTTCACTCCTGGGAAGGGACATCCTAGCCAAATTGGGTGCCTCTATTTCCTTCTCACCCACCACGCGCCTCCACCAAGACTCTTCTGCTATTCCCCTCCTTATGACCCTGCAGGAATATACACGTCAACCTGAGTCTTCATATCCCCTTCCTCCCTCCCTTATTGACCCCAAGGTCTGAGACACCTACACAGACCCACTGTAGCCAAATGTTCACCTGTACTCATTCGCCTGAAGGACTCAACATCCTACCCAGCCCAGGCCCAATATCTCCTTCCCCAAAAGAGCCGCTTAGGACTTCAACCAGTCTTCCAGGATTTAAGGCAGAAAGCTTCCTGTGCCCCGCCAACTCACCTTAAAACACTCCCATCCTGGCTGGTAAAAAGCCTAATGGATCTTACCATTTGGTGAAAGATCGCTGCATCATCAAATCGGCAGTTGTCCCCATCTTCCCTGTTGTGCCCAATCCCTAAACCCTGCTTTCCTCTATCCCCTCCTCCACCACATACTTTTCAGTGCTAGACTTGAAGGACACCTTTTTCACTGTCCCTCTCCATCCTGACATGCAGGATCTCCTTGCCTTCACCTGGACTGACTCTCTCGCTCAAGTTCCTTCTCAGCTGACCTGGAAGTTCTCCCACAGGGATTTCGGGACAGCCCTCACCTGTTTGGTCAAACACTGTCTCATGATCTTGCCTCTCTTACTTTCATTTTCTCCTCTCTTACAGTATGTTGATGATCTTCTTCTATGTAGTCCCTCTCTCGAGGACTCCCAAGGAGACACTATTAAGCTCCTAAATTTTCTGACTGACAGAGGGTATAGGGTCTCTCCAGCAAAGGTACAGCTTTCCAACCTCAGGTTATTTACTTAGGAGTCAGCCTCTCACCTGGATTTAAGGCCATCACTATAGAAAGAAAAGCATTGTTGCAGGACATGCCCGCTACATCTACAAAGGAAAAAATCCTTTCCTTTCTAGGGCTAGCAGGATATCTATGATCCTGGATCCCAAAGTTTTCCATCTTGGCGGTCACCTTGTATGAGGCTTCAAAGGGCATTCCCACTGAACCTCTCCTCAACCGGTAGAAGCCCCATTCCAGACCCTAAGGAAATTCCTTCTCCAAGCCTCAGCCCTACACCTCCCTGACATCACCAGACCTTTCTGCCTGTTTGTCTCTGAGAAAAGTGGGTTTGCTCTGGGGGTCTTAGGGTACATGTTCAGTCCCACCTTTGGCCCAGTGGCATACCTATCAAAAAGGCTAGATCCCACCGTAAGAGGCTGGGCACCGTGTCTTAGCGTATTAGCTGCAGCATTTGTCTTAACCCAGGAATCAAAAAACCTTTCCTTTGGGGCTCCCACTGAAGTGCTCTCACCTCATCATCTGTCCGAGCTATTACTTATAAGGGTCTGCAAACTACTCCCTGTCGGGTATTAGTCTTACAAACTGCTCTTATTGAGGACTCTTCCATTTCCTTTAAGACATACCCTCCTTTAAATCCAGCCACCCTCTTACCTGCCCCCCACCTTCTGACATACATGCTCCAGCAACCCCTGGCTGCCTTGAGACCCTGGAAGAGTTACTCCCCTGTCCCTCCAATGTTCAGGAGGGGGCCTTACACAACCCTACCTTCATATGGTTCACTGATGGGAGCTCTTTTCTCCATGAGGGGATCCGAAGGGCTGGATGTGCCATTGTCTTCCTGGAGAAGGTTGTAGAGTCAGGACCACTACCTAACAACACCACTAACCAACAGGCAGAATTAGTTGCCCTCACCCACGCATTCACCCTCTCAAAGGGAGAATCCCTTACAATCTACACTGACTTCAAACATGCTTTTCACATTATCCTTTCCCATGCCGCTATTTGGAAAGAGAGGGGCCTTCTTACTACAAAAGGGAACTCTATCACCACCTCTAACTACATCCCAAACCTCTGTGAGGCTGTTCACCTCCCAGCAACCATAGGCCTTGTACATTGCCGAGTCCATCAGACAGACCAATCATTCATTGTTGTTCTTCAGGGAACAACAAGGCAGATGAGGAGCCTAAAAGGGCTGCCCTGTCATCCACACCAGCCCCTGTAATGACTCTCCATGATCCTTTATCTCCACCACCCCCCGCTCTCACAATTCGCTAAGACTCATCTGCAACTCTCCCCTTCTGACATCTCATTTCTGAAAGAACTCTCATCCACATGTGAAGTCTGCCTATGAACCAATCCTACAGCTGTAGGCCCCCCACTTTTCTGACTCACCAGGCCCGTGGCATCATTCCAGGGGTAGACTGGCAACTTGATTTCACTCACATGCCCACAGTAAGAAAGTCTAAACACCTTCTGGTTATGGTAGATGCCCTCTCAGGATGGGTTGAAGCCATCCCCACCTCCAACAGAAGGGCTCTAACCATCTCTACCTTCATCCTTCATGAAATCATTCCTTGCTTTGGAGGGCCTACCTCCTTCCTGCCAGATAATGGGCCTGAATTCATCACGCAAATTTCCCAACTTGCCAAGGATCTCAGGGTCCCTTGGCATTTCTATATTTCACCCAAAGTCATCAGGTAAAGTAGAACAAGTGAATCAAACTCTTAAAAATGTCTTAACCAAATTCTCTTTAGAACTTCAACTTGAGTGGGTTAAATTCCTGCCCCTTGCTCTCCTGCATCTTCATTCACTCCCAAAGAAACCTGATAATATTTCCCCTTTTGAGTTGATGTACGGTGGTCCCATCCTTCCCCTGGGATAGTGCCCTTCCTTCCCGTATATTCATTCCTCTCCTAAATCACATTCGAGCATTCCTATGGGGTTAAGCTGACTCCTCCCCACCTAAACCTTTGTCTGGCCCTCTGGCTCAACCTCATCAAATAGGAGACCAAGTTCTTATCTCTCCTCCTCAGGAGGCTACAGCCCCTCTATCTCCCAAATGGCAGGGACCCCATACAGTGATCCTGGCTGTGCCAATGGTTGTCAAGGTGCAAGATTTACCAGGATGGCTGCACATATCTTGGGTTAAGTTCCACTCTCAGTCCACAAACCCCTCTCCAGCTTCTAACCCTCAGTCTTCTTCCTACCAATACTCATCCACCCCAGTGGGACCTCTCCATCTTAGGCTGAAAGCCATCAAGCCCTCCACCCTTCTTCCCATTCCAGAGGCCAAGGAGCAGAACACCAAGGCACTGGACAACCACACCCAGCCATGAGGACTAGACTGCCAGCTACATTCTTGCCTCCCCTGCCATTCGCCCTGTCTGCCATTTTCCTATCAGATTCTTTTCCCAATAGATCTGTCTAGGTGCCAGCCATTTCCTCCCTCCTGGATTGCCCATGGGACTTCTGGAAGACTGACTCCTACTGTCCCCAGGGATGTTTTACCCATTTTACATAAGTTCACAGTTGATGCTCAGAGGATCCACTCTTAACACAGACTCAGTTTAACTAACCCTCTCATGTCACAGGGTTGTTGGATGTACATGGGAGCGGGGTTCTCTCATCTGCTGGCTGGTGCCCTAGACTCTAACCGTTCTTTGACTTTCAACAGCACCCCCTTGGAGCAGGTGATCAGAAGTGTCTCTCTTCCAGTTTGCATCCAGGTGCATATCTACTGATGGAGGTCATCCTGTGGGTTCACTAGAAAAGGGAGGTGCTCTCAGGGAGAGCACTGCCTCTATGTCCACCAACCAGGTATTATTCAGGACCTATCAGGACCTCACAGGAAAGAATTGGAGCCTGGCTGCAAGTGCACTCCCCAGGGGAACTATCCGGACCCCAACCCTGGCCTGCTGCAATGACCTCTCCCTCCCCTGAATCAGTTGTATGCCCACACCCAGTAGGAAGCAGTTACTGAAGATGGATCTTCACCCATGCGCCCAAAGGGATTTTCTTATAAAAACAAAGACATGACTTCACCCGGAGCGGTGGGCACCTTCCTGCGCATGCGTGATGTCAAATCCTGCCTCTCTACACAGAGCATGTTCAAGGACGGCAGAAAGGAACACCTCCTGGGAGGAGAATTTAGCAATATAATTATAATTTTCATTATAATGAGCAAAGTTTACTCTAGTTCATCTAGGAAAGGGTTCTGGCTGGTCAAATCCTGTTCCTTGTAGTCTTCTCTGGAGGGCCTTATCTGAAAAAAAATTAAAAAATAAACAACTTGAAAGATGTCAGCAGTCCAAAGAGGCAGATGCCTCCTCTCCCACGGCGTAGGTGCTTGCCCTAAAAGTTTCTACCCAGCAGCTAGCCACTCCATTTTGGTTGGTCTGGTCTTTGGGGGCCTAGTGCAGGAATGCAATCCTGGAACAATGGCCTCCCATAATTTTTGTTTAACACTTAATTTGCAGGTGAGATGGTGTCATATCTGGTATTTGCTTTAAAATACTGGTGTTAGGGTAAGCACCACCCTAACATTTTTTTAAAAGTCAATAGAAAAAACTAGATAAGCAGCATGTTAATAATTGCTGAGCTGGGTCTAGGGACATGGGATTTGTTCTAAGTTTTATGATGAAAAGGTAAAGCTATGCAGTGCTTCTGATCTCTCACATGCTCACTGCACAAACCTTCTGAGCATGATGCCCTTACTGGGCTTTGGGAAGTGAGAGGGTTACAGGGCCACAAATATACCATCCCGCACCCTCAGAGGAGGTTCCAGCTCCCCAGAGTGAGCTCTGCCCAGGCCCTGGCCTCTTCTACCAGCTCAGGGATACTGGTACTCCCCTCTTCCTCCTCCAGGACTGGGACTCCCTGCTTCCTAGCGATGGAGTGGTCTCCACCTGGAGGATACCGTTTAGTTACCGTTGGGACCAAATATCCCTTTGGGAAAGGAAAGACTGATAGGGACAGAGCTGGTCTCCTGAGCCCCACCTGCAGAGTGTCCTTCCGAGCCACTGGGAGCTGCAGGCTTCTGCTTGCCTGCTCACATCTCTTCTCCTCTGGGTCTGATAGTGCACCATGATAAATAATTTAACCTCTGGAAGGTTACAGGAAAGCCCTCTCCTTGACCAAAAGATAATTAATAAGATAAAGAGTTAATTCATCTTCTGAATGTGCCATCACCTTGAGCCTCTAGGGAAGAGACACCTATTGGACATAGGTGGGATGTTTGTCACCAAGAATGGCCTGGGGGCATCAGCACCAGGACAGTCAGGGTTCTCCACTGGCCCGGAGACCAAGTTATTTCCATCTCCATTCTCTCTCCTTACCCAGAACCCGAAACTTGACTACTCGGACCACTGTTGGTAACAGGCCCGTCTAACAAGTTTCCTCTACTTCATCCTTAGGGCCTCGCTAAGTTGCTGAGGCTTGCTTTGAACTCGAGATCCTCCTGCCTCATCCTCCCAAGTGCTGGGATTACAGGCGTGCGCCACTGCACCCAGCTTGGCTTCTTTTTTTTTTTTTTAATTTTTGTAGTTGTAGATGGACACAATACCTTTATTTGTTTCTTCATGTGGTGCTGAGGATCAAACCCAGTGCCTCACACATGCTGGGCAAGTGCTCTACTGCTGAGCCACAACCCCAACCCAAAACTGTTTGCTTTTGGATTTTCTTTAAGAAAAATCCAGCGACTTGGCTGAGGCAGGGGGATCAGAGGATCACGAGTTTAAACCCAGCCTGGGCAAAAGTGAGGAGCTAAGCAACTCAGTGAGACCCTGTCTCTAAATAGAATACAAAATAGGGCTGGGGATGTGGCTCAGTGGTCTAGTGCCCCTGAGTTCAATCCTAATACCTCCCTCACAAAAAAAAAAAAAAAAAGGAAAGGAAAGGAAAGGAAAATCCATAAAGGGTGAAGTTTTGGGTCTTGCCAAGGGTAATTACTTAGCATGTGGATTTTCTGTGAGACAGAACAAAAGGTCATCAGGTGGCAGGACAGGGCTGCCATAAGCCAGGAAGTAGGTCCCTTGATGGGCAGATCCCTTTTTTCTTGCATTGGCTGGGAGCCAAAGAAGTTAGCAGGAGACAGTTTCCACCAGACAAGGTGAACAGGGCGAAGCTCCCTGGTGCATAGGACAGTGGAGCTGTTCCTGCAGGGCTGAGGGTTCCCAGGAACACAGACCTCCACTACTGTCCCCGAGTTCAGCGGAACTCATGAGCCCATGTGGTGAACACCACTAATTCTCACCCAAACTCATCCTCCCTTTCATCCAAAATAATTGGATTGTAGCTAATGCCATGTTTGCTCGGCCCAGAGACTACGTTTTCCAGGTTCTCTTTTATTTATTTATTAAATTATTTATTTGTTTATTACATAATTTATTTATTTATTAAATTATTTTTGATTTTTACAGACTGCATTTTGATTCATTGTACACAAATGGGGTACATCTTTTCGTTTCTATGGTTGTGCATGATGTAGATTCATACCATTCATGTAATCATACATGTACATAGGATAATGATGTCTGTCTCACTCCACCATTTTTCATACCCCCACCCCCAGACTCTCTTATGGGTGGATGAACCATGTGACTTTCTGGATGTGGAGGGGAGTGTCTTAATTATTTGGGTTGCTATAACAAAATCACCATGGACTGTGTTTACAGAAACAGCAAACACTTACTGCTTACAGTTCTGGAGACTAGGAAGTCCAAGAGAAAGGTACTGGAACAATGGGTGTCTGGTGAGCGCTCATTTGCTGGATAGTAGATGGCTGGCTCCTTTCTCCTCAAATGGGAAAGAGAGAGACAGACAGAGAGACAGAGAGACAGAAAGAAGAGAAGAGAAGAGAAGAGAAGAGAAGAGAAGAGAAGAGGAGGGGAGGGAGGGGAGTAGGACAGAGAGAGAGATTGACTTCGCAGTAGATGTCGGGGCACCAATGCCATCGCGAGGGCTCCAATCTTACGACCTAATCGCTTCCCAAAGGTCATTCCCTAACACCACACAGCACAGATTAAGGTTTCAACATAAGAATGAGGTGGGGTAGGTTGGGGGTTGTCCCCAGCAGCAGGTGACATTCGCTACTTCCCAGGCCTGGGCATTAAAACTTTATAGGCGTGTTCACTCATGCTTCTTCCTCCTCTCCTCATAACCTGGAAACCAGATGTGTCTAAACCCAGCGAGACCATGCGGCAAGGGCACCATCTTCAGGGTATGGGAGGAGGAGGATGGAAAGAGCCAGGGCCCCTGCTGTGGAGCAGAGCCGCCTGCCTGCCCAAGTGACTGCTTCCTCGAGGCTGCTGTGGTGGAGGAAGCAAATGTGGGTTTTTATGCAACTCTGAGTCCTGTTAGAGCTGGGGGGATTTTACCCAAATACTCAGTGGTACCCATATTTCCTTTTCCTTGCTCACTAATACTCTGGGTAAAATGAAACTGTCAGCCTGATCCCTCTGTCTCTCTGTGTCTTGCCTCTGGCCTCAGTTTCTCGCCTATGTGTTAATCTCCCCATCCATCCCTGATGTCCTTGTCCAGGAACAGTGACAGCACTTTCCACAGTAGGTGCCCAGTACTGTTTGTGGAATGGGTGGAAGTCCAAGTGTGGGCAGGGATACCTGAAGATCTGCGACAATTTAAAAACCCTGTTGGCATTAAGCACTGAAAAGTTTAGAAGGCTCCTCCTTGTTCATCCCCTATATAATTAAAAATAAAAGGGAATACTACACTGCAAGATACTTGTAAGCAGAGTGGAAATGCTCTGATTTTCATATTGCTATTGGGATGCTCTTTTGAAAATATTAAATTATTTCCAGAAAAAAATTCTTCCCCTGTGGGTCCCTGCGGCAGACACCACTAATTTTCTTCTCCAAGTCTTGGCTGACTTTTCTGTGCAGGAAGAGAGTAAATACTTTAAACTGTGTGCTGAGAGGCTGAGGCAGGAGGATCATAAGTTGAGGCTAGCCTCAGCAATTTAGTGAGACCTAAGCAACTTATTTTTTATTTTGAGACAGGGTCTTGCTAAATTGCTGAGGCTGGACTCCACCTTGCCATCCTCCTGCCTCAGCCTCCAGTGGCTGGGATTATAGGCATGCATGCTCCCCCATGCCCAGCCCTTTTTGGATTTTTTGAGATTTAGAGTAGTAAAAAGTGTTAGAGCCCCAAACTCCTGTGATATGAACTTGTCTAATCTCTGAGCAGGAATGATATTTCCCCAGATTAGCAGCTCATCCATGGGGTGTGACCGAGTCAATTCCTCCTGGCAAACAGTATTTTACAAGTAGCTGGATTTACTGGCTTCCTGCCAGGTGTTTATATCTAACCTGTCAATCCTCACATCTACCTGGTGGGGAGGAGCCTATCACCATAATCCCTAATTTGTGATGAGGAAATTGACACTCCACATGCAAGTCACTGTCATGGTCCCCGGGTGAGGAAGTGAGAGGTGGATTTGAACCATGGCCAGTCTGACTCCTTGCACGATCTCCGCTCACCCTCAATTTCCTAACTGTTCGCCTAGGTCCTTAGATGCTGTGGTCTGGGTGTGGCCTGTCTCCCAAAGGCCCGAATGTGAGAGGCATGCCAGAGGTCTCCAGAGAGGGCCGTGATGGAAACCTGCGTCTGGCCCCGCCCAGCTCTCTGGCTTCCTGTGTGAGCTGGGATCCCTTGCTCATCCACCATGAGATGATGCTGCCAGGGGGCCCTTACCAGACCTGAGCCATGGCAGGCGCCAGGTCCTTGAACCTCCGAATCTCAGGCTGAATAAACCTCTTTTATTCTTAAGTATCCCACATCAGGTGTTTCGTCATAGCAATTAGAAACTGTCAAACACACTGGGCTTATGAGTGTCCATGGCATTGTGCTCTTGTCCCACTATTGAAAGGCAGAGAGGTGTGTAGGGTCCAATTGCCCCAGTCACCAGGGGATTCTCCACAATGGCACCTGAGACCCTCTGACTGATTCACTATCGGTCTTTGTGGGTAGCTTTTTCTCAGATTACTTTCATCTCCCAACTGAGCTGAGGGCCCCTAGTGAGACTGATGCACACCTCGGATGGGGAGCGGGTTCTGCCGAGCAGAACGGAATCACGGCTCACCGCACGGGCTCACCCAGGAAGCGATGTGCCTTCAGGCGCAGCTTGACCCAGCACAGCAGTGTCCCCGCAGGTCCAAGTACTGGCTTTGTTCTCAGGCCCCACGTGATGGCAGAATGGCCTCAACCATTCCAGGCCTTACACCATAATGGTTTAAGCCTGGGGCAAAAATAAAAATCACTGTTCATCAGAAGCTTTGCGCTTCACTCTGACTGAACTGGCTCAGGTTATGTGTCCACCCTTGACCAATCCCTGTGGCCCGGCCAATCAAGCCTGCCCCCTGGCTTGAGCCTGAGTCACAGGCTGGATCCCTGGGCGCAGACAGGGTGGACTGAGAGCGCCACCAGGTGGCTCCAAAGTGAAGTTCAGGGGGTGCGAAGTTTAGGATCGCAAGTTCGAGGCTGGCCTCCGCCACTTACAAAGATCCTCAGCAACTTAGTGAGACTTACTGAGACCCTGTCTCAAAATAAAAAGTAAAAAGGGTTGGGAATGTGGCTCAGTGATAAAGCACCCTGGGTTCAATTCTGGGTTAAAAAAAATTAAAAAAAGAGGGGTGGGATGGAGAGATTGATTCTTCAGTCAAATGGTAGATCTGGTTTTGACTCTCTGAGGAAACTCCATACTGTTTTCCACAGTGGAAGAACCATCTTACCTTCTCACCAACAGTGAACAAGGTTCCAGGTTCTCCACATCCTATTCAACAAATTATTATTATTTTTAAATTAAGGCTATATTCATAGTGGTGCGTTGCTCTTTCAGTGTGGTTTTGATTTGCATGATCTGCTGCTCAGCGAGGTCGAGCATTGTTTCACGTGTTTATTGGCCATTTGTGTGACATTTTTGTAGATCTCTACTCAAGGTCCTACACTTTTTGATTGGATTATTTGCTTTTATTAAGTGGTGTTTCTTTGCACATTCTTGATGTTAACCCTTTCTCAGACATCTGATTCCCTCCCTTTTCTCTCTCTCCTCCTTGTTTCTTTTTATGAGCAGAATATTTTGTTTTTTTTTTTAATTTAATTTTATTTCCTTTGTTTTGGTGCCAGGGATTGAACTCAGGGGCACTCAACCACTGAGCCACATCCCCAGCCCCATTTTTTGCATTTTTTTTAGAGACAGGGTCTCACTGAGTGGCTGAGGCTGACTTTGAACTCATGATCCTCCTGCCTCAGCCTCCTGAGCCACTGGGATTATAGGCATGCGCCATCGCCCTGCTAAGATTTTTCTGCTTGACGTTGTGTTGTGTGTCTGTTTTTTCTTTAGTTGCTGTGCTTTTGGGTCACATTCAAGAAATCATCAGCAAACCCAGTGTCATGAAGCTTTTCCCCTGTTTCCTCCTAAGAGTTTTATAGTTTCAGGTCTTACATTTAAGTCTTGAATCCATTTTGAGTTGAATTCTTTTAACTTGTAAGATCAGGATACAATATTCTTTTGTGTGTGGATTTCCAGTTTTCCCACCACTATGTGTTGAATAAACTCTCCTTTCATCCTTCCCTGCAGATCTTTCTAATGCTCTCAAATACGTGTGATGACGTAGCTGCCAAAAAAAAAAAATGATCCAAAGTTTAGCTTACAGATTATATAAATGAATGAATGCAAACATTCATTCATTTATACTGGATTAATTCCAATTCTGGAGGCACAGAATCCAAAATAAGAGGTATGTGGTAGTGCTTGCCTAGCATTCGTGAATCCCTAGGTTCAACCCTCAGCACCCCGAAAATCCATAATAAGAATCACTATGATTTTGCTTCCCCCCCCTTCTTGTGGTATACTAAAGTAGCTAAAACCTTAACTTCTGGAGTCAGAGAGACCTAGGTTCAAGTCCTTGGTCCATCTCTTTACAAGCTGTGTGGTCATGGCAAGCTACTTAACCTCTCTGAGACATAGACCGTTTCTTTATAAAAAGAAAATGGTAATAATATACCACTTAGCATAGTGTCTGTCTCAGTTACTTCTTATTTACTTTCCTTAAGTGTGTGTATGTTCACATTTTTTCCTGGGCTGTTTTTAAATCATTTGTTATGTATCCTTTCACAAGTGGACATTCTTCATTGTTGCATTAACGCTCTGTAGTAGTTAGCTATTGCTGTGTAACAAAGCTCTTAAAATTTAACTCAAAGTCTCTGAATCAGTTGGGAAGTTCTGTTGATCTTGGATGAGCCTGTTCTTACCTCTTTGGTGTCAACTGGCTCTAGGTTGGTTTGGGATGTCCTTGACTAAGGTAGCTGAGTTCTTCTCCATGAGCTGTCTCTTCCTACAGAGTCTAGCGTGGGCTCGTTCTTATTTATGGTAATGAGACATTTGAGAGCAAAAGTGGTTAGGCCTGGTGAGACCTACCCTCAGAGGTGGCACAATATCATTTCTGCCTTATTTATTCTATGATCAGAGCAAGTCCCTAGGTCAGTCCAGAGTCCAAGTGCAGAGGGTGTGGCACAGCCAGGTCAGTAACAGGGCCACTCATGCAGTCACATGTGTCCCGTGCATCATTGTGGAACTGATTACTTATCTGTCTCCTGTCCCCACTGGATCCTTGGTGCCCAGCACAGAGTGTGGCACATAGTAGGTGTTCAATAAAGGTTTGAGACTGGCTGAATGAAGACCTGGATATCCCTGCCATGAAAGGGAATTAATCCCTGCTGACTTCCTGTAAAAGACCCCAACCTAGATGAGAACTATCCCAAGTCTGTATGCACCCATTTTGTGCCAGTCTTACACAACTCAGCCAAATTCTTCTCTTTAACCTGGTGTATTAGTCAGCTTTGCAACACTGTAATGAAGTACCTGTGGCAACTGAGATTATAGAGAGAAAATGCCTATTTAGCTCATAGGTTTGGAGGTTCCAGGGCATGGCGCTTGCCTTGGCTGAGTTCTGGTGGGGAACTCATGGTGAATGGCAGATGGCAATGTTGGGAGCATGTGCCAGAGTGAGTGGTCCCATCTGAAACAGGAGCAGAGAGGAAGGGGATAGGTGGGGCTGGGCTTGCTCCTTTCCTAACAGTCCACTCCAGAGGATGCAAGAGGGGGGTTGCATGCAAACTGATTCACACCTGCAATGGCCAAAGGACTTCCACGAGGCCCCACCACCCAACAGTGCCAGCCAGGGACCAAGCCTTTACTCACAACAGTGCTGGGGCCAAACATTCAAACCATCGCTCTGGGCATTGGCCTTTGGAAGATGAAATAGTTGAATCCTATTGGGGTCATTTCACATCTAAGATTGTGGAATAGAAACGATCCTGTGATGGGAAAAGGACATCACATTTAATCAAGGTAAACACACTGGGAATACAAACAAGGCGGGTCATTTTGATTTATTATTAATGTTGGAACATTCATTTTCAAACACAGCTAAGCGTTTTAGAAGTCACTCCAACTAAAAAATCTGTTGTGTTTTATATGTTGAAATGATTTCAGTCAGTTGATGAATACACATATCTTTGTTATTCCAGGGTAAAATGTGCAATAATGAATGGTAATTGAAAGCTGTTAATTCTATGTGCCAAAGTAATTGTTAAGTTTCAAATATTTAAATAAATAGGAAAAGAGTCTGATGGTTCATATGAATATTAAGAGTGTGTTAGCTAGATAACTTTAGGAAGAACATTTTGTTCTTTTAGAACCAACAAATGTTTATACAAATTTAAATAAGAATACTAGGCAGGATAGGATAATAGAGATTCAATTATCTTTTATAATTCCACTCTTTATAGAATTGCTCACAGAATAGTATTTTTAACATTAAACAAAATAATTTAATTCCATCTAGACCATTAATCTCTCGAGAAAGCATCTATTTGGGAATTATTATATCTTGTAGTATCAAAAGGAAAATGTCTGTTTTGTCACCTCAAAATTTTACAAGGAAGAAAAATTCTGCTATCAAAGTACAATAAAATCCACCATAAATTAACTACCATTCAGACATGACAAAGAATATAAAAAGCATGAAAGAAAAAAGAGGGTGTCTAGAGATGAAGAGGCATCCCTCTCTTACAAATAACACACACCTTGTTCTTCCACCTACCTCAGCTGATACGCCAAGCGAGGTGGACATGGAGTAAGTGACTCTGCGAGCCTCGCCACCTGATGGGTCCCAGAGGGTCACCTCCCTGCCTAATGTCAAATTCCTCATGTGCAGGAGACGGGTCGTGGGTGTACAGTTCTAGGAGTTTTGATGAACATGCACACGTGGGTAGATACCACAACAATCAAGGTAGTTCTGTCACCCTGAAAGTTTCCTAGGTCATTGGTGATCCATGTCTGTCCCTATAGCTTTGGCTTTTCCAGAATGTCACATGAATGGAGTCGTAGAGAATACAGCCTTTGGTGTTGGCGTAGTGCTTTGAAGATTTATTCATGTTTCTTCTATTGGTCATATTGGTCTATCTGTTCCTTTGATTGTGATCACTAGTTTTATCAAGTCACCAGTTAATGGATGTATAACTAATACCACCGACTGGGTGGCTTAAACAACATAAGTTTAGTTCTCAAAGTTCTGGAGGCCTGGAAGTTCCAGGTCAAGGTGACAGTAAGGCAGGCTCCATCCAAGGTCGTCTTGGCCGCCATATTGCTTTGTGCTTGCATGATCTCTGTGCATTTGAAGGGTTGGAGGAAGAGAGTTTTGGTTTCTCTTCTTGCAGATGACTTATACTATTGGATCAGGGCCCCATCCTTACGACCTGTGTAACCTCAGCTACTCCCTGAGAGGTCCCTTTTTAAGAAAGAGTCACATTGGGTGTTAGGGCTTCAATATGTGAAATTTATTTATTTTTATTTATTTATTTATTTATTTGGTACTGGGGATTGAACCCAGGGGCACTCCACCACTGAGCCACATCCCCAGCCCTATTTTGTATTTTATTTAGAGACA
>JAJEJO010004707.1:484263-518597 GCA_020662805.1 Glaucomys volans | reverse complement strand
AGTTGCTTAGGGCCTCGCTAAGTTGCTGAGGCTGGCTTTGAACTCGCAATCCTCCTGACTCAGCCTCCCAAGTCACTTGGATTACAGGCGTGCGCCACCACGCCCGGCTCCAATATGTGAATTTTGAAAGGACAGAAATATTCAGTGTGTAAAACCACTCCTACAATAATGGTTGGAAACTTGGATATTTCTCTTTCAATAATGGATGGAGCAACAAGACAAAAGATCAAGAGGAAATAGAGGGCTTGACCCACAGAGGCACCAATTAGACACCACTGACTCCAGTCGAATGTCCCACCTGGCAACCATGACCGGTACTCTCTCTAGTGTACATGGAGCATCCTCCACCACAAGGACCATGATAGAAAAAGCGTCTCTTCTCACCAAAATAGAACAAAACTAGAAACCAATAGCAGAAAGAAAGCTGGAAAAATTCACAAATACGTAGAAACTCAGCAAACATGTCGACCTTCAGCAACACACTGTTATTAAAATATTTTTATTAGCACATCATAATTATATGCAGTAATTAGGTTCATTTTGACACAATCATACATGCAAGGAATTTGATTTCAAGCCCCATCCCCCTCTTTTCCTCCTCTTCTCCATCCCTCTCCCCTTCTGCCTTCTTTCCTATTTTTCTCCAGCTTCCACATTGAACACATTCACCTTTGATCTTTGGAGTCTGGCTAATTTCACTTAGCATAATTTTCTCCTTTTCCATGTATTTACTGGCAAATGCCACGATTTCATTCTTCTGCATGACTGAGTAAGACTCCATTGTGTACACATACCACATTTTCTTATCATTCATCTGTTGATGGGCATTTGGATTGATTCCATAATTTGACTATTGTGAATTGTGTTGCTGTTAACACCGAGGTGGCTGAGTCACTCTAGCATGCTGGTTTTGGATCTTTTGGGTAAACACCAAGGAGTCGGATAACTGGGTCATGTGGTGGTTCCATTCCTAGTTTTTTGAGGAATCTCCAAGGTGCTTTCTAGAGTAGTTGTACTAATCTGCTGTCCCACCAATAATCTAAGAGTACACTTCCCCCCATCCTTGCCAACATTTATTATTATTTGTGTCCTTGATCATTGCCATTCTGACTGGAGTGAGATGAAATCTTAAGGTAGTTTTGATTTGCATTTCCATAATTGCTAGAGATGCTGCACATTTTTCCAGGTATTTCTTGGCTATTTGTGTTTCTTCTTTTGAGAAGTTCCTGTTTAGTTCTTTTGCCCATTTATTGATTGGGCTATTTGTTTTGGTGTTGAGGTTTGTAAGTGTTTTATGTATTCTGGAAATTAATCCCTTATCAGTGGAGTAGCTGGCCAAGATCTTCTCCCATTCCGTAGGACATCTCTTCCCTCTCTTAATGGTTTCCTTTGCTTTGCAGAAGCTTTTTAACTTGATGACATGCCACTTACTGATTCATGGTTTTATTTGTGAGCTTAGGGGTCTGGTTGAGGAAGTCAGGGTCGGCACCTCTACAATGGAGGACTGACCCTATGTTTGCTTCTAGCAGTTGCAAGGTTTCTAGTCTAATTTCAAAGTCTTTGATCCATTTCGATTTGTCTTCTGCGCAGGGTGAAAGACAGGGATCTAAATTCATTCTTCTAAATATAGATATCCAGTTTTCCCAACACCATTTATTAAAAAGCCTACTTTTTCTTCAACATATATTTTGGGCACCTTTGTCTAAGCATGTGACTTTGTGTCTTCTATTCCATTGGTCTTCATGTATATATATATATATATATTTTTAATATTTATTTTTTAGCTATAGGTGGACACAATACCTTTTTATTTTTTTTTATGTGGTGCTGAAGCTTGAACCCAGGGCCTCACACATGCTAGGTGAGCGCTCTACTGCTGAGTCACAACCCCAGCTCCTCACATATATTTTGATGCCAATACCACGCTGTTACTATAGCTCTGTAGTATAATTTGAGATGGGTATTGTGATGCCTTCCGCATCACTTTTCTTGCTCAGGATTGCTTTGGCTATTCTGGGTCTCTTATTCTTCCAAATGAATTTTAAGATTTTTTTTTCTAGTTCTGCAAAGAATGTTGTTGATACTTTGATGGGGATTGCATTGAATCTGCATAGTGCTTTTGGTAGTATGACCATTTTGATAATATTCATTCTGCCTATCCAAGAACATGGGAGGTCTTTCCATCTTCTGAGACCTTCTTCAATTTCTATCTTCAGTATTCTGTAGTTTTCATTGTAGAGTTTTTTCACTTTCTTGGTTAGATTAATTCCCAGGTTTTATAAAAGATTGTTGTGAGAGGGACCATTTTCCTGATTTCTTTCTCAGCTTTATCACTGTTGGAGTAGAGGAAGGCTATTGATTTGAGTGTTGATTTTGTATTCTTCTAATTTGATAAATTGATCAGTTCTCAAGGGTTTCTGGTGGAATTTTTTGGGTCTTCTAGATGTAGGATCATGTGATCATCAAACGGTGACAGCTTGACTTCTTCTTTTCTGAGTTGTATTTCTTAATTTTATTCTCTTGCCTGATTGCCCTGCCTAGGATTTTAAGAACTATATCAAATATAAGTGGTGAGAGTGTACATCCTTGCCTTGCTCCTGATTTTAGGAGAAAAGCTTTCAGTTTTCTCCATTCAGAATGATGTTAGGGTTTGTCATATTTAGTATTTGTAATATTGAGGGGACTTCCCTGTCCCTAGTTTCTCCAGGGTGCCGTATTTTATCAAAGGCCTATTCTGCATCTGTTGAGATGATCACATGCTTCCTGTTCTTGATTCTATTTAGAGGATGAATGACATTTACTGATTTGCTGATGTGAGCCAGCCTGGCATCCCTGGAATGAAGTCACTTCATCATGGTATGTTTTTGAATGTGGTTAAGCAAGACACTCCAACACCCAATGGGTCAAAGAGAAATTAAAAGTGAGATTTACTCATCTTCAAGATGAGTAAAAATGAAATGATAACATACCCAAACGTATAAGATGCAGCAAAAGCAGTGCTCTAGGGGAGATCTATAGCTGTAGAAGGGAATGTGAAATGGTACACCTGTTTTGGATAAAAGTCTGGCAATTCCTCAAATGATTAAACATTGAGTTATCATATGACCCAACAATCTCACTCTCAGATATATATGCCAAAGAGCACAAAATACATGTGCCTAAAAACTTGAACATATATGTTTATAACAGCATTATTCATAATAACCCAAAGGTGTATGCAACCTGAATGTCCATCAGTGGCTGAATGGATCAGTATATTGCAGTGTACTCATATAATGGAATATTATTCAGCCATAAGAAGGAATTAAGTACTGACACATGAACTTTGAAAACATTGTTAAGTGAACTCAGTCAGTCACAAAACACCATCTAGTGTACGAATCCATTTATACAATAGTCCAGTGTATTAGTCCATTTTTATTACTATAATAAAGGACCTGAGGTTGGGTAACTTATAAGGAAATGAAATTTATTTAGCTCACAGTTCTGAGATTCAAGAGCACGGTGCTAGCATCTACTCAGTTCTGGTGGGTGGCATCTTGATGGTGGGAGGGTGTGTTCAAGGAGGAGAGGAAACAGTAAGACAGGAACCAGAGACTAGGGAGGGGCCAACCCCTTCTCAAGGAAAACAAGCCGGGTCCCATGAGAACTGTACTCATCTCTTCTGAGGGCAGTGCCCCAGTGACCTAGCCACCTCCCAGTGAGCAAGCTTCTTAAGCCTCCACCACCTTCACACCACCAACCCACGGGCAAGCTTCCAGTTCCAGAACCATGGGAGACCAACTCCAGCCACAGCCACACAGTGCTCGCCTAGGAGGAAACGGGAAGTATCTCTTGAGGGATATGAAGTCCTCTTTTTGCTGGGATGATGAAAATATTCTGAAAGAATTGTGGCGATATTTGTAGAATCTGTGAACATACTAAAAACCATTGAACCGTATGCTTTAAATGGGCAAATGATATGTGACATACATCTTAATCCTGCCATTTTAGAAAGCTATTAGAGCTTGAAAGTGAGTTAAGCAAGGTTGCAGAATACAAGATCAATAGAAAAAAATCAATTGTTTCTCCCTTTATAGAAATAAATACGTGGAAGTTGAGTTTTTTAAAAGGACCATTTATAATAGCAAGGAAACCCTGAAATACTTAAGGATAAATCTAACAAAATATATGAAAGATTTGTATGCTCAAAGCTCCAAACCCTGATGAGACAAGTAACTAAATAACTAAATGGAGGTGTATATATGAATCTCATGAATCAAAAGATTTTGAATAGTAAGGATGCCAATGTTCCCTCAAACTGTATCATAGTAGACTAATGCAATTGATTATTTCACCCTTGAAATTTGTCAGTTTTGCTTCATATATCTATATGAAAATATACGATGGAACCCAAGGGTGCTCAACCACTGAGCCATATCCACAGCCCTTTTTTATTTTAATTTTTTTATTTTGAGACAGGGCCTCACTAAGTTGCTGAGGCTGGCTTTGAACTTGTGATCCTCCTGCCTCAGCCTCCTGAGCTGCTGGGAGTACTGGTATGTGCCCCTGGACCCAGCACCTCATGAATTTTGAAGCCGTGTTATTAGGTGCATATGTGTTTATCACTATAGCATCTTCACCTCCACAAAGACCTAATCTCCAATACCGTCCCATGGGGGCAGGGGTTGAGGCTTCCATATAAATTTGGTTGGGGGTCACAATTCAGTCCACAGCCTTGCACAGACACACTACACTTTATCCCTTCACCCCAAAGGACATCTTGGTTGCTCCTAGTTTGGGGCAATCGTGAATAAAGCTGTCACAAATGTTTTTGAGGATGCTTTCCTCTCATTTAGGTAGCTCCCTGGGCGTGTGATCACTGGCTCCTCTGGTGAGATCATGTTTAGGTGCGTGAGAATATGCCCGCTGTCTTCCAAGCTGGTTGAGCCGTTTTGCGTTCCCACCAGCAGGAAAGAGAGTTCCCGGGGCTCCGTCCTCCAGCATTGGCATTGTGTCTTTGGGTTCCTGTTCTAGTGGGCGTGGTGGCATCTCACTGCTGCCTGAACGTGCAGTTCCTTATTGACGTGTGACGCTGCATCTGCATTCATTTTCTGGTGGAGTGTCTGTTCCAATCTCTTGCCCATTTTTAAACGGGGTTGTTTGTTTCTTTTTACTGAGTTTTAAGGGTTCTTTGTCTAGTTTGGATAACCGTCCCTTTTTCAGCTGTGTTTTGCAAAGCATCTTAGCCTGTGGCTGCCTTTTTATTCTTTTAACAGTCTCTTTTGCAGAGCAGAAGTTTTTTTTTTTTTTAATTTTAATTTTGATGAAGTCCAAATAATCAAAATTTCTCTCACAGATCATGCAACACGTGATGTTTTGGTTTTGGTGAGCAGGGGTGTCTGTCTACCTTTGGCTGCTGGAAAATCAGGTTCAAGTGACCTGCTCAGGGTCAGTCAGAGCCTGGCGGGAGTCCAGGCCCAACCCCTCTCCTCTCCAGGGGGATTATTCACCACACAGTGGGTGCACACGGGTGGCACACAAGTGTGCATGTGTGTGTGACATGCATTTGTGTAGCTGTATGCAGTCGCACACTGTGCACACATGCATTGAGAAGCGAGCAGACTGCTGGACAAAAGTCAATTTGGTTGAACATGAGATGCAATTTCTTGCCCTTTACAATAAAGAAAAACACAAAACTGACTCTACAAAATGTCTTTGAGAGTGGGGGGCAACTGGGACCCTCCAAGATGGCTGGGAGATGGCAAAATGGTAGTCACTTTGGAAACCAGTTCTGCTGTTTCTGTGTAAGTTACACATTTCCCGACTGACCCGGCTCTCTTGATGTTGGGTATTTTCAGGAGAAATGAAAACATATGTCCACACAAAAACCTACGCAGAAATCTTCATAGTAGTTTTATTCCCCAGTAGCAATAATAATAATAATAATAATAAAAAGAAAATCCAAATGTCCATCAAGAGGTGAATGGAGGGACCGAGGTTGTGGCTCAGTGGCAGAGTGTTTGCCTGGCATGTGTGAGGCACTGGGTTCCATCTCCAAAACCATATATAAATAAAGTATTGTGTCCATCTACAACCAAACATATTTTTAAAAAGAGGTGAATGGATAAATAGCCCATAGTTCGTCCCTACAATGGAACACTACGTAATGACATGAACAGAATACTACTTGGTAAACTGAGAATCTGCTTGGGTCACATGTCAAATGGATGAATCTCAAACACATTTTACCAAGTGAAAGAAGACACAGAGGAGTGCAGATCGTGTGAGCCCCTTGATGTGAAATTCTAGAACATACAATCAACTTCTGGTTACAGAGGGATGATGGCAGCTTGACTGGGGTGGGGTGGCTTGATTACCAAAGGCACAAGGGAATTTTCTGGAATGACGAAAATGTTAACTATCATATCATTGTCAATATCAGTCACCATTGCCGTGGTTTGGATGTGAGAAGTCCCCCTAAAGCTCACGTGTGAGACAATGCAAGATGCTTCAGAGGAGAAACGACTGGCTTGTGAGAGTCTTAACCCCATCAGTGACCTAATTCCCTGATAGGGATTAAGTGAGTGATAACTGAAGTGGTTGGTGTGGCTGCAGGAGGTGGGAATTGGGGTGTAGCTTTGGGTTTATATTTGTATCCAGCAAGAGGAGTCTCCCTCTGTTTCCTGATGATGTGAGCCACTTCCCTCTGCCACACTCTTCCGCCATGATGTTCAGCCTCACTGGGAGCCCTGAGGAATGGAGCTGGCTGTCTGTGGATTGAGACCTCTGAAACTGTGAGCCCTCAAATAAATTCTTCCTCTTCTACAATTGTGCTGGTCAGATCTATTTAGTCACAGCAGCAAAAAAGCAGACTATAACAACCACCTTGATTGTATGGTTGTTACGTGGGTGTGTACATTTGTTAGAACTTCATTCTACACTTCCAAATCTGTGCATTTCATTGTATGTTGTATGTCAGTAAAGCTGATGCCAAAAAGTGTTGGTTGAAACAATCTCCAGCTTGTGTTTCTTTGAGTGTTATTAAATTCTCTGTGTGGTGGAGCTAGCCTCTAAAGTGCAGTTAACTTTTATTAATGCCCCTCTACTCTCTGACCCTAGCTTCAGACTTTTGGACTTTTGATTTCTAAATATTTCTCCAGCAATTATGCATTTATCTGACAAAGTTACTACAAATGTTAGAGTTTTTTACTCCACGTGCATCAACTGCCAGGAATCTGGTCAGAAATGAACGCTGACAGCGATTAGTTCATGTCTTGGTAGGTTGCTGCACCCTGGGGAGAATCTGCAATTTTCATATGCGTTTGGAAAGCCATGCCGCCTGCTTTCTAGATTGATTCATTTTTAAAATTCATTTTCATTCATTCATGTCCACTCTACCTATTTAGCTATGTTTTCACAAATTCCACAAATATTTCTACTCTTAGGATGACAAAATTGACAGTTGACAGAAGCATGGTCAAATGGGCAGAACCAGCCTTAAAATAGAGCATTTGATTAAAATAACAACATCACAAATCCCAAGTCTGAAAGAGGAGAGAAAAATGCAAAGGATGACAACATAAATGTATAAAGAATGGTTTCAGAAAGTCCCTCAATTCTGTCACCAGCTTACTATCTGACATTGGGCAAGTGTGATATTTTTAAGTCTCACTTCCAGGCCTGAAAAGTGGGGGTTAGGGGCTGGGGGTGCAGCTCAGTGATAAAGCACTGGCTTACTCAGGGTGAGGCCCTGGGTACCATCCTAGCACTGAAAAAGAGAAGGTGGGGAAAGTGGGACTGATAATAAGACCCACCTCATGGATCACCATCAAGGTCATGCACATATTAGCTTAGAGCTGAGTAGTGGGCACATAGTAGGTGTTCAATAAAATTTGCTGCTATTCTTATCATTACCTCCATCGTATATGGTAATCACTAATTACATGGAGAGGAAAACCAGTGACTGGTCACATTTGTCAACTTTTCTGATCTTTTCATATGGGACCAGGCTGAATATGTGGCTGGTTAGCTGGTGTTTTTTTTTTGGGGGGGGGTGCTAGGGATTGAACTCAGGGACACTCAACCACTGAACCACATCCCCAGCCCTTTTTTGTATTTTATTTAGAGACAGGGTCTCACTGATTGTTTAGCAGCCTGCTGTTGCTGGGGTTGGCTTTGAGCTCGCGATCCTCCTGCCTCAGCCTCCTGAGCCACTGGGATTACAGGCATGCCTGGCTAGCTGGTGGATTTGAAGGTGATTTTTTTTTTTTTTTTAAAGTGGGGCTGGTGTAAGGAAAAGGAAAGGCAGTTGTAGGATCAGGGAGGCTTTAGATTTTGTGCCCCCAAGTTCTGAATTCACCCATTCAGTCATTCAACAACCACACTGATTCTTCAGTGCCCCGTGAGTAAGTTGGGGATCTTGCTCATACGCTGGTGGGTGGTAACACCTGGGTGGGCAGGGAGGGCCTCTAAGTTCATGTCCACCCTCAGGTAAAGAGAAGGCCCAGAGGCTGAAGGTCACTTGGCAGATGTGGGCAAAGTCAAGATTGGGACCAACCCCCCAGCAGCTGTGAGACAGCCTAGACAGGAAGCGCCTGGGGTCCACTAGGGGAACAGTTACTTTCTCTGGCTCTGACATGCACTGGGATTGTTGGACACCGATGGAGGAAGGATCTCCAGGTGATGAGGTTCCTGGATGTGCATCCAGGAAGCATCCAACATGGTCTCCAGATCCTGGGCTTTCCCTCACAGTCTGGAAGGGCTTCCCAGAGGAAGAATTTCAGGTCTGTCAGCACGACCTGGGTCCAGTGACACTGAACTTCTTTAGCGTCACTGGGCAGCATACAAGTCTCCTTCCCCACCACCTGTCCTTGCCTCACCCACTCTTCCTGGAACCCAGTGTTTCTTAGGAATCAAGTAATGAAAGAGAGTCTTCAGAAATGCCACTCAGTGTGGTGAGGACAGGGACACTTGTGGCATGGTGAATTTCCCCTACAAGAAAGGATTCCATAGGATTTTTAGATCCAAAGGCCCTGCTCACACATTGCTGCCCCCATTTTAGCGATGAAAGAGCTGGAAATGCCTGACTTTCCAGGTGGGAGACTCGACACAAACTGAAGAGGACCTGGAGGTCACAGAGCAAGAAGAGAAGAGATTAACGTGCTTGAAGGGCTGAGACTTGGAGGCCTGGGCAGTCTTTTCTTGGTCACATCATTTGGTCTTGAGTGGACACTTGGGACAAACTGGACAGGTCACAGGCTGGGAGCATGTTAGTATCTGGACGCCTGCCCTGCCACACCCTTCTTCCACCTGTCCAATCATGAGACAGGTACCAGCATCCAGGTGCTAGGGATACAGAGTCGCCTGGATGTCCCCGGCCCTCAGGACCCTAAAACCTGGCAGAAGTAGGACCAGAAAGGCTGCCAAGTGCCCTGGAGCACTTGGGGCCTGGGGCCAGGCATGGCCAATTCTCTCCTTTTGTTCCTGCCGGTGGTGCAGGAGAGCCCAGCCAGCAGAAACCTCAGTGTCCCCACAGTAGAGGAGGAGGGGGAAGGGGACAAGGCCTTCTAAGAGGTGGAGAAGGGTGGGAGCCGAGGTCCTATCTTCTGAGACCAGCTGCCCACTTTTCAGGCTCAGAGAGAACAAGGGCTTGTGTCAAGGAGGAGACACTTGGGGGCGTGGGGTTTAAAGTAGAAGACAGATGACAGACCCTGGCAACCCTGCTGCTTAGAGGACCTGCATTGCTCTTTCCCAGGGATGGCCACACTCATGGTGAGTCTGCAGATCTGCTGCTACACTGGGGCGGGGCAACCCATAGGGAGGCGCTGACCTGGCTGGGCACCCAAGAGAAAAGAGGCCCAAGGCTCCTGTCCCTCAGCTCTCCATCAGGGCTTAGAGGGAGCTCAGAAGCAGAAGTGACTTGAGAGATGCTGCCCGCCCAGCCTCGGATCACTGGGTCATGCCCTAGCCAGGGACCTGGGGATTGGCAGGAAGGCTCCTCCTGGCTGGTGGGTCTCTGTGGACTTGCTGAAGCTCATGGTGACCCCAGTCCTCCTCTGCTCCAGCTCTCAGTGGACATTCACCCCCCTGGCACCTTGCTAATTGCCAGCAAGAGCTTCCTGGCGTTTCTCTGCACTTAACTCTGAGCCAGGTGCGAGCACATGGGGACCGCATTTAGTTCTTGCAACAATTCTGGGCTGGGGTGGTATTCCCACCGACCCACAGTGCTGGAAGCAGAGGCGTAGAGAGGGGACGGCTCGGATGGGGGCCAGGGGCAAGTGGAACCAGGACAGGACCAGGCTCCTCCTCTGCCTCCGGGATCAGGCTGGCAGGACTTCCCTGCCCCTCTCTTCCCCGGCTAGGCTTAGCGCACTGGGAGGCTTTCAGGAAGCAGTCTTGGCAGAGGAAAGTCAAGGTCAGGGGCAGTCCCCGGGGTTGAGCTGATAAACTGTTCTGGCAATGTGGCGACTGTGACAATCTTACAGATAATTAAACTCAGCCCAGTTTCCCTTCATCCCGCCGCCCTTTTCTGCTCTCCCCCAACGTGGACCTAAAGCCACTGCGGGTTCCGCGTTGGGGTGGGGAGTCCCCTCTCCATTCGGCAAGAGCAGCTGTCCTTGAGGAGGGGTCGGGCGTCACCTCGGCAGTGGGGTGGGGACTTGGGCCCTGCCGCCCGGCCGGAATACGAGCTGGGAGGCTGGGACTTCTGGAGTCCCTCTGCAGTGGCTGGGTGCGTTCTACATTTCCACCCTTCTGGGGTCCAGGACAACGCGAGGAGGACCACTGAGGGTGAGATCGCCCGTAGGAGAATTTAAACTATGCGTCTTAGGCAAGGTGGCACCTGGAGATGCCAATGCGCGTCGCTGCTCTTTTAGAAGCCAGGCAGGCCCAGCTCCCGGGCAAACGGCGCCCGAGGTTTGCACGATCCCTGAGCTGCAGGAGCCGAGGGGGTCGCCCGGCGGACTGGGAACCCGCCCCTGGCGCCGCGGCGCCGCCAGGAAACGGTTTCCGCGCACCTCCGATTCTAAGGTCCGCGGGAGAGCCTGGCGACCCGCGTGCCCCTTCCGCCACCTCCGCAGTCACCACGCTGCATCGCTTATCTGTGTCCCGCAAGGATGTCATCCCAGTGTTCTTTGGGTGGTGGCGCTGGAATCCGCGCCAGAAAATCAGTAATACTGGGAAGGAAGCGGGGAGCGATGAGACCTTAGGAAGAAGGGCCGCCGCCGCTGGCAAGGCGGCGCTGTTCCTTTGCCCGAGAGCGCAGGAAATACTGGAGAGGATGCGGGGCGGGCGGGACAGGGCCTTAGAGCCAAGAGGGCACAATGCGGGGAGATCTGTGCCACGCAGCCTTTCTGCTTTGCTTTGTGTCTAGGGCAGCATTAGTCAGGAATCACACGCGCTTACTGGGGGGTCAGAGAAAGAGTGGGTGGGGAGAGTCTGGGGTTACCTGGGGCTGGGCGAGTTTACCTTTCTGTCCTCGGTTAGGCCTCCGTAAATCTGGAGATTTGGGCTGATTGTCTCACTCTCTACATCAGACTTTGTGGAAACAGGCACCATGTCCCCCCGGAGGCATCTTTTCCAAGATCCACAGCTGACATTAAACTCAGCTTCATTAATGGTGAAGTTGGCGGTTGGAACACCAGGTGCCAGAAAGGATCCCTCAGTCATTTGAATCCAGGTGGGTTGGACCTTGGGAGACAAGTCCTTCCCTCTCCACCCCGGAGTCCCACGGAGATGTGCCCTGGAGACTGGTGATAAGTGGGCCAGGATTGAGGGCGTCCACGGTAGGACTGGAGCAAGGAGGTGCGATGGGGACCTAGCACCACTAGAGGGAAGCATCTGCACAGAGCTGAGGCCATCTGAGCGAGCTGGGGCCCCGATTTCCCCCTGCGGTGGCGCCTTGGGTGCTGGGGATACGAGGGCGAACGAGACAACTCCTGCTGCCTTGAAGCTCATATTCTCCCGGAGGAGGAAAAATCAACATGCACACAACCTAGTAAGCGCGGCAGTTCCAAGCAGCTGTGTTGGTGCAAATAAGGTAGTGACGGTGTGCCACCAAAACAGGGGGCTCGGGGAGGTCTCCGTGGAGGGCAGTGAGATGAGACCCGAATGGGGAGAACAGGTCTGAAGATCTGGATGCATATGGATCCCGGAAGGTGTCTGTGTAGCAGTGTCCGGAGGAACAGAGAAGTCAAGTAACTTCCTTAGGGCCCCAGAGCCACTAATTTAGGGATAATGTTGGATAAACCCTGAGGAGAGCATACCTTCCATATCCCTAGTGTCCCCAGTCCTCCCTCTAGATAGGATGATGACAGTGACAGAGTCTCCTCCACTCCCCACTTCAGGTCATAATCCCGTAGGGTATTGTGGGTAGGTCCCTGCTTCCCACTCCCCATCTGGGCCTGGACTTTCTCTTTTGGGGTCCCTGATAACTTCTCTGCCCATTCTGAGCCCCAGCTCACTGGGGACTCCTGACTTCTGGAGCCTGTGCGCCCTCTTGTGGAAAGTTTTGAAATCACACGTTCAGCAGCAAAGCGTTGTGGTGTCTGCACCCATTTCCAAGGCCATGGTTTCCAAGGTATCACCAAGTGAGCGTGCACGCATCCGCCTGTGTGTGCAAGCTTGTGAGCCTCTTTGTGCGTCTCTTTTGGTCTGTGTGTGCCCACCTCTGTACATATCTGAGAGTGCACTTTTGAGCTTATGCGGCCTTAGGTGTGTCTGCTTGTGTTGTTTATAAGCATGTGCGTGTGTGTCCCTGTGTGTGTCTCTGCAAGTATGTGTCTGTCTGCATCTGCATGTTTTCCTGTGTGTGCTTGTGTGCACATGTCCGTGTGGGTGTGTGTTGCAACAACCGGGACGACAAAGATGATACAAGAACAAAGATGATACAAGAAATTCCCAGTCTTTCTCCCAAAGGCCTGCCCCCTTTCCGGAAGCTGACTTCCTCCGGGTCCCCCGACCTGCACCATTTCAACAACTTTCTTTGACTATTTTCTCTCTTCTGTATCACCTGAGGCTCACCTGAAGGCCACAGATCATGACTCGACGCAACCCTCTGTATTCTTTGCATCCAAACCTTTAGACTTTCACCCCTTGAATGTCTGACCGCCCACTGCCATGCAGACAGAGAACCAGGAGGATCAGAGTGTGCCCTGGAGGGCAGAGCAACAGCCAGGCGCGGGGCAGCTAAGGCACAGTGGCCTGCGAGCAAGTGCTGCAAACTCCCTGGTCACGGGGCGTCCTCTCATTTGACCTACAGGCTGCTTCTTTAAGCCTCCCTTGGGGGGCGGGGGCTTGTCCCCATTTTACAGGTGAGGACATCGAGGTCCAACAGGGAAATAATAGAAGCAGCACTGCGGGGACCATCAGGCTCCATGAATCGTCCTCATCTCCTTTCCATGAAACCGTGTTACCAACTCCTGTGCTTGAAAGACAAGGAAATCCAGGTTTCAGCAACACTGGGCGGGAGTCTAATGTGGCGCCTAACCTGGTGGCCAAACATTGGTAGCAGAAGCGGGATTTGAGGCTAGTGGCCAAGGACTCAGGAATGGCAGGTGAGAGGGCTCCCAGGGGACTCTGACTCAGGCTCCCCGGGTTGCACACAGTGCCCTCCCTGTGGCTCTGGGATCCTTTCCTAGGGACATTCTTCTCAGAGCCCCAGGGGAGGGCAGCCCCCTGTGCCTCTGCTCCTGTCTCGGGGTGGGGTGGGGGAGCCGTGTCACCTGCTGCTCTCAGAAGCTGCCAGGCGGGGACAGCGTGTTAATTACACAACCACCCCGCCGCGGTGTGCCTAATTGCCTGATAACCATAATTGAATCTTATGGATCACACCAACATCATCGCAGCAAGCGGATTAGTGCAGTTAATACTGGCTTCCTGACTCTGACTGGCAGGGTTCCAGCCCTTTCCTGGGGCCCCGGGAGCTGTGAGGTGTGGAGCAGGATATTGTGCCACTTATGCCAGTTCTCCAACAGGAAGAGCTGCGTCCACGTGGATTGTGGTTTTGTAAGTGATGATGTGGCATAGGAAGGTTCAGAGACTTCTGACTTCAATCTTGATCACAGCTACTGGCTTGTATGGGCTTTGGAGGGAACTTTCAAAAATGCAGAATCTCAGGCCCTGCCCTGGACCTACTGAATCTGCAGGCAATTTGCATATGCATGTTGCAGTGTGCGAGGCGCTGGGCTGGTTGGGTGACGGGCAGATTGATGGACGGATTGTCTGCATAGGATCCACTGCCTCTTATTGTGGTATGGGCATTCTGCTTTTCCTTGGAAAGAGCCCCACCCCCACAGTATGTGAGTGGGACCCTTTGCTGCATCCTACTCCCAGCACCAGAGGTCCACAGGTCAGTGGGGTTAGGCTGGACTACAGACTGAGTATGGAAAGAATGACTCTTGTTGTAAGCAATTGAGCTTTCTGGGGCTATTTGTTACACAGCATCATCACAGAAGACATCTGACTGACTGATAAAAGAAATGTTTCCTTTCCATGGGGCTTGTGGAACTGAATTGGTATGTTTAGACATTATCTTGTCATTAGGAGAGCGGAGACTGCCTAAGGGTGAAAGCAGCACTGAAATGATAGTGTAAGACTCTTAATCTGATGACAGCCTTTCTTTCCATGGATTCAGCCTTCCCTGAGTGAGTCAAAACTCTTTCAATTTCAAGAACAGAAACAGAAAACTGGAATTCTGCTGCCTTCAACCAGAAAAGGAATTAGTAGCTCATATAACTCTAGAGTTCAGAGATGATGCCAGTTTCAGGCGAGGCTTGATCTAGTAGCTCACTGATGAGTCAGTGTCTTTATCCTTCCATTCTGCCTTCCATTTGGAGTCTGGTTCTCCTTGCTGTATCATGATGGTGTCCTCATTCAGATCTCCTAGGAGAGAAAGTGTTTCTGTTGGAAGAGAGGAAGCTTCTTTTCCAGGAGCTTGCAGCAACTCTCTCCTCATTGCCTTGAACCAGGCTACACACCTGCCCCTGCCCCAAGCTCAGAGGCTGGGATATGAAGTGTGTGGGATGTGAGCAAGTCAGCTGCAGGAAACCACATGGATCCTCATAGGGAAGCCAGGGCTCAGGCTGGGGAGAGGGGTGGGGATTAATTTTCTAGGGTGGCTGTGGTGTGGTCTCCCCTTATTCTTGGGGCATATGTTACAGGACCCCCAGTGGATGCTTGAAACCATGGTTAGGATGCATGGAACCCTGTACATACATATCTGTGATAGTTCAATTTACAAATTAGGCATAAAAAGATCAACAATAACTAATAGTAACAGAATGATTACCATATTAAATAAAATAAAGGTTACTTTAATAAAAGCACTGTGATACTGTGACAACCAGTCTGATAACAGAGACCACTGAGTGCCTAACGGACAGGCGGGATATACAGCGTGGATACACTGGATGAAGGGTTGATCCGACATCCTGGGTGTGATTAGTGGATTTCATCACGGTGCTTAGGACAGCATGCAGCTGAAAACTTATGAATTCTTTATTTCTGGAATTTTCCATTTAATATTTTTGGACTGTGGTTGACTAGAGGTAAATGAAACCTCAGATAACAGAACTGTTAATAACGGGGGACTCCTGTGCCACACACCTGGGTGGCTTATAACAGCAGAAGTGTGTTCTCCCACAGTTCTGGGGCCCCATCTGCAGTCAAGGTGTCGGTAGGGTGGCCTCCTCCTGGGCCTCTGAGGGGAACCGACTTGAGCCTGGTCTGCAGTGGTGTCCCTTGTCCTGCAGAAACACTTTGTGTCCCTTGGCCTACAGACACGTCCCTCCAGTCTCATCCACACAGAATTCTTTTTTTTTTTTGGTACTGGGGATTGAACTCAGGGACACTTGGCCACTGAGCCACATCCCCAGCCCTATTTTGTATTTTATTTAGAGACAGGGTCTCACTGAGTTGCTTAGGGCCTCGCTAAGTTGCTGAGGCTGGCTTTGAACTCGCGATCCTCCTGCCTCAGCCTCCCAGGTGCTGGGATTACAGGCGTGCACCACCGCGCCCGGCCACAAAGAGTTCTTTTTCTGTGTGTTTCTTCACGTGTGCTTCTTACAGAGACACCTGTCATCAGATTTAAGGCGCACTCTAATCCTCATCTGAACTATCATATCTGCTAAGACCCTGCTTCCAAAGCAGGTTACATTCTGGGGTTTCAGATGGACATGATTTTTTTTTTTTTTTTTTGGGGGGGGGGCAAGTGAACCCAGGGCCTCATGCACACTAGTAAGTGCTCGGTCACTAAACTACATCCCATGTCTTTTTATTTTATTTACTTATTTATTTATTTTGATACCAGGGATTGAACTCAGGGGTGTTCAACCACTGAGCCACATCCTCAGCCCTTTTTATTTTTTATTTTGAGACAGGGTCTCACTAAGTTGTGTAGGACCTTGCTAAGTTGCTGAAGCTGGCTTAGAACTTGCAATCCTCCGGCCTTAGCCTCCAGAACCGCTGGGATGACAGGTGTGTGCCACTATGCCTGGCTTTACTTTGTTTTGATATGGTATCTTGTTAAGTTTCCCAGGCTGGCCTCATACTTGCAATCCTCCTGCCTCAGTCTCCTGAGTAGCTTGGACATGAATTTTTTGGGGGAATAGTATTCAACTAAGTAAAAAGTTAAACAGTCGATGCTCAGCAGATATCAATAATTTTTATGCAAAAATAAGATCATGGAATCCATTGTTACAAATTACTTTATTTTGAAATAATTTTAAACTCACAGAAAAGTTAGTAAAACAGTAGTGTCCTCTTAATATCCTTCACTTAGCTTTCTCTAGTGTTAACATCTTGTGTAATCATAATACAATGTTCCAAACTGAGAAATTAACATGGGTACATTACTATTAATGGACCTATGGACTTTATTCAGATTTCACTGGTTTCTCTATTAATAACCCGTTTCTGTTCTGGGATCCAATCCAGGAGTCACAGTGCATTAAGCTGTCAGGTCTAGGACAGCTCCTGCTCTTCTTTGTCTCTCCTGACCTTGACCCTTGGGAGTACGCTGGTCACTTGTTTAGTAAAATCTTCCTCTTGGTGTTTGTCTGCTGGTTTTTCATGATTGGAGTGAGATCGTGCATTTAGGGTGAATCCCTATCCCAGAAGTGGGGGCTCTTCTCAGAGAGATCATGCTGGGTCCTTGATCATTTTGGTGTGGGCTGTGTTCTCAGTACCATCTTTCCCCTTGGAATGAATGAAGGCCTTGAGAATAGTACGTTGAGGATGTTCAGTGTATTGACTGGAATTCTTCTGGCAAAGTTCTCCGTGTTGCTTTCACAGTTTCCCCTCATGCACTAACTCTCAGGCCCCCAGATTTGCCCAGTGTTCCACTGCAGGACGGACAATGATTATTACATTCATTTCTCAATTGCTGGAGATTATTTATCCATTTCCCCACTGTAATGAATGTACTTGTATTTATTGTTACTTCCTTCATGGAGTATTTTTGAAGACTAAGGTTCCCAAAATAGAAGGCCTGAGGTAAGGAATATGAATATTTTAGTTTTTAATAGATACTGCCAAATTGCCCTGAATGAGATTCTACCAGGTAACAATACTATCCACAGTGTCTGAACTTCATCCACCCACCCTTCCATCCACCCATCTGTCCTTCCACCCCTCTAGCCACCCATCCACCCATCCATCCACTCATCCATCCATCCATCCATCCATCCACCCACCCATCCGTCCATCCATCTGTCCATCTGTCCATCCATTCACCCATCCCTCCATCCATCCATCCATCCATCCATCCACCCACTCATCTATCCACCCACCCATCCATCTGTCCACCCATCTGTCCATCTATCCATCCATCCATCCATCCATCCATCCATCCATCCATCCATCCACCCATCCATCCACCCACCCACCCATCCATCCACCCATCTGTCCATCTGTCCATCCATCCATCTATCCATCTATCCATCCACTCACTCACCCATCTGTCCACTCATCCATCCATCTGTTCATCCACCCATCCATCCACCCACCCACCTACCCACTTATCCATCCATCCATTCACCCTCCCATCCGTCCAGGCAGTGCAGAGGGAAGCTGCTGGGGAAGTGACGTCCCTCTGCAACTCTCTGGGCTTATAATCTTAGCCCCACCCCCAGTTTCTCTACTTCCTTCCCTCCTCTTCTTCTTTAACATGAATCAACCCCACTGTGTTTTTTGATATATAATACACATACAATCTCAACAGTACAATTTAGTGGCTTCTAGTATATTTACAGGGCTGTACAATCATCATTATATTTAGTTTCAAAACATTTGCATAACCCCCCAAAAGAAGCCACCATGGCCACCAGCAGTCACTCCTCGTTACTCATCCTTCCAGCCAATGGCATTGGGTAATTTATTTTCTGCTTCTATGAATTTCCTGATTCTGGTTATTTCATACAAATGGAATCATACAAGATGTGGCCTTTGGTGACCAACTTCTAATTTCTCAGGGTTTATCTATATGGAAGCATGAATCATTCCATTTCATTGTATTCCTTTCTGCAGTTGTGTAATAGTCCATCATGTGGCTAAACACATTTGCTCACCCATCATCAGTTAATAGACCTTTGGGTTGTTCAGATCTTTTGGATAGTATCAATAATCCAATTATAAACATTTCTGTACAAATTTTTGTGTGGATATGTTTTAATTTCTCAAGGGTATGGACTGAGGAGAGAAAGTTCCGGTTCACATGTTGCCTCCATGTTTAACTTTCTTTTTTTTTTTCTTTCTGGGTACCAGGGATTGAACCCAGGGGCACTCCGCCACTGAGCCACATCCCAGCCCTATTTTGTATTTTATTTAGAGACAGGGTCTCACTGAGTTGCTTAGGGCCTCGCTGTTGCTGAGACTGGCTTCGAACTTGAGGTCCTCCTGCCTCAGCCTCCCGAGCTGCTGGGATTACAGGTGTGTGCCACACCTGGCTACCATATTTAACTTTTTAAGGAACTGCCAAACTGTTTTCCAAAGTGGCTTCACCATTTTCCCTTCTCACCAGCAACAGATGTGATCATCATCTCTCCACATTCTTGTTAACACTTGTGATTGTCTTTTTGCTTACAGTCATCGCCGTGGGTGTGCAGTGCTATTTCATCGTGCTTATGATTTTCACTTCCATGACTACCAGTGTTGAACAACTCTTCTTGTGCTTTAGACCACTTGAATATCTTCTTTGGAGACATGTCTATTTGAGTGTTTTGCCCTTTTTAAAATTGAGTAATTTGTATTTTTTATTATTGAGTTGTAAGAGTTCTTTACATATTACGGATCCTAGACCTTTATCAGATAAATGGTTTGTGAATAATTTCTTCCATTCTGTGGGTTGTCTTTTTACTTTCTTAATAAGGTTCTTTGAGGCAAAACAGTTTTCAATTTAGATGAAGTTCCATTTATCATTTTTTTCTTTTGTAGCTTTTGCTCTTGGCATAGTGTCTCAGAAAAACATCATTTAACCTAAGGTCATAAATATTATGCCTCTATTTAGAGCACTGTCATTTATTTTTGGGGGGATCCAAGGGTTGAATTCAAGGCCTAAGGGCACACTTAGCAGGCACGTGTCCACTGAGCTATAGTCCCAAACCTAGTACTATTATTATTTTGGGTACCAGGGATTGAACTCAGGGGCACTCAACCACTGAGCCACATCCCCAGCCCTATTTTGTATTTTATTTAGAGACAGGGTCTCACTGAGTTGCTTAGTGCCTTGCTTTTGCTGAGGCTGGTTTTGAACTCGAGATCCTCCTGCCTCAGCCTCCTGAGCCTCTGGGATTACAGGCCACCATGCCTGGCAGTACTATTATTATTTTTAAAACTATTTTTCAGATGTTGATGGACCTTTATTTTATTCATTTATTTATATGTGGTGCTGAGGATTGAACCCAGCACTTGCTAGGCAAGTGCTCTACTACTGAGCCACAACTCCAGCCCCTATTATTTTTTAATAAAACTTTTTTGACCACTGCTCATGGGAAGAAGATAGTATGTGTTGTGATCCAGCATTCTCATACACGGACAAGTTTCAGGAATAAAACTTTTCTGGTTTTCTATTCCATTCTATTTCATTAAAAATAATGCCAGAAAAGACAGGTGCAGTAGCACACCCCTGTAATACTAATGACTCAGGAGTCTGAAGCAGGAGGATCATAGGTTTGAGGCCAGCCTCAGCAAATTAGTGAGGCCCTAAGCAACTGAGTGAGACCCTGTCTCAAAATAAAAGAAAAAAGGACTGGGGATGATGCTCAGTGGTTAAGTGTCCCTGAGTTCAATCCCCAGTACCAACCAACCAACCAACCAACCAACCAACCAAAAAAAACCCAAAAAACAAAAAAACCCCATTAAAACCCACTAAATTGATGCGGTGATCCATTTATTAGCTGGGAAAAGCCATTGCTTAAGTGCTCACCAGGTGCTTTTGTCCCCTGGCCACACCTTCTCCTCAAGGCAGAACTGTGAGGCAATTGATATTGTGTCCCTTTCACAGATGGGGAAACTGAGGCTCCGGGGTAAGTGACTCCTGCCCTGTGGCAGAGTTGACATTCTGTCGGGTCCCCATGTATCTTCATCTTTGAACTTAAATTCCCGGCTGTGTTTCTTGTATATTGCTGTGTGTGAGAATTCCCTGGAGTGAGAGCTTGTTAAGATGCAGATTTCCATGCTTCACCCCTGGGTGAGATTTTGGGGGTGGTGCTGGAAATTGCATTTTAATTTTTTGCAGCACTGAGAATTGAACTCACTACCACACGTGTGCTAGGCATGCGCTCTGCCGCTGAGCCACACCCCCTGCCGCCGAGCCACACCCCCTGCCGCTGAGCTGCTGGTTTAGCCAGCAGCCCCTTCACCAGGGAGAGGAGCTGAGCCGTCGGAGGCGCGCTAGCGCGCTGACCTGGGAGTCGTGGTCGGCGCGCCGTGGCCCTGGGATGGGCTTCCAGGCTGTTCCCTACGACGGATCAGGCACATGCCGTGCCAGCCTTGGGGATGGCTGGGGACAGGACTGCAGCCAGTCCCGGAGCTCAGGAGCTCACACCTCAGTGAGCATGTTTGTGAGTTGATGGGATTGACTTTTTAGAGGCTGCTGGCTGTGGCCAGTGGGCTGGAGCCAAGGAGCAGTGACATTTTGTTTGTCTGAACAGTGTTTGTCCATTTTCTTAAATGTCGAGCCAACTTACACAAATAGGGATTTCATGTCATAATTTGATTTCTGGTATTTCTGAAAAGTCAGGAGATCTGGTGCCCCTGGGTGTGTTGCTGTGGGAACAGATAGACTGGGGTTGACCCCGGCTGCACTTGCTCAGCTTGCCACAGTCCCCACCACTACCTGTTGTCTTCCATCCCACCCACTCATTGACAGGCCATGGTGTCCAAAGGCCTCGCTGCCTGGGCTCTGGGACACTAGGTCTTCCCCTGGTGCAGCTGAACTGCTCTTCCTCAAGTTCCCTCCGTGTTCCCTTTCCCTTGATAGGGTGCTTTTCTCCGAGAGCTAATTGGGGGTGATAAGCCAAAGCCACAAGCTCTGGAGTTAGCCAGCCCTGCCAGTGCTAACACCATCATTTCCTCGCAGATGGCCTGGGGTGAACTGGTAAGAGTGCCCTCAGTTTTCACATCTGTGAAATGGGGGCAGCACACCGCCTGCTCCTGGAGTTTCCTTCCACATGGAGAACTTACCCTTTCAGGGGACATTCTTGACCTGTTACTGGCCCCACCTTCCCCAGGGAGCAGGGGTGGCATGTATCTGGGGTGCTTGGCACTAAATCTCCCTCATGTGAGACCTGGCCTGTCCTCCCTTCTCCCTGGGGGTCTGCCCTCTTGCAGAGATGAGCATCTGCTTCCTGCATTTCAAGTCTGGCAGGGGCAGCTGTTTGCACATGGGGAGGCTGGATTGAGGCTGAGTGTCTACAAAGAGATGACTGAATGATTCTGGGGTTTAGGGTCAGGAAACAAGACCCAAGGTGCCATCTCCCAAGTCAGCAGCAGCTGTGATGGTGGAGAGGCTGAAATTCATCCCTATGAGTCTGCTCTCAGCCTCTCAATTGGGTCTTGAAGAGCGATACTCTCCTGGTTCTCTCAAATACTAGTTCCCAGAGCGGCTATCATGAGGAGCCAGCACATAGTAGGTGTTCAATAAATGGAAGTTATTGGTTTTCAAAATCTAACTCTTCCCCTGGACATACCCATTCAGAACCAAGAAAGCAGGGTCAGTGCTGGGGGTGGCGGGGGGAGTGTCAAAGGAACCCAAGAAGCAGAAAGGAGTGTGAAGCCGCCTTGGAGTGTTTCACTGGAAATTGCCTCCCAGCGCCTTGGAAGTGTATGCAAATCACATGCAAATCCTGCACATATTTATTAGCTGCTCCTCAGGAAATCTGACTGGATGTGGCCCTGGGGGAAAGTTTGGGTGGAGGTCACTGAATTCCAGGGAGTTTGTGGTCAGGACCAGGGAGGGCAGTAGCCTGGGAAAGGAACACGGAGGAGGCGGGAGGAGAGGAGTGGGCTGGGTCCAGGGACCTGGGAGCCTCTGGAGGAGCTGGGCTGGGCGAAGGCGCCGGGCTGCAGGCAGTGGGCAGGGTAGCTGCGTCCACAATTCTGCTACCCACACCCTGTAGCTGTGTGCTGGACCTGCACCCTGTCGAGTCAGGTGGTGCTGGTGGCCACTTAGCAGCCATTCCCAAAGGTGGGACAGTCACTGTGGACACAGGAATGGGACTGGCTCTGTATCAGGCAGACCTCGGTTCACAACCGGGCGTGGGCTCATTCCTAAGTTTCCTCCTCTGTAAAATGGGTTCCTCACATCCTCTCCCTCGTAGTGCTGTCGTGAGGACCTTGGGGGATGAGGCATGACCAGGGTGTGCGGAAGAGCCACGGGCCAGAGCCACAGGCTTACTCCAGTGGCTCCACAGCTTCCCACTCAGCGTAGAACTCCAGGCTTCAGGCTTCACCTGCTGTGTTTTATTTAACCCCAATAATCCACATGGCTCCCTGTTACAGACGAGGATGCTAGAGCCAGTCCCTCCTCCCCCAGGTTAGATCCAGTGGATCTCAGATGGGTAGTTTCACTGAATCAATGAATTGAGGCTCAGAGAGGTTGGGTGACTTGCCTAAAGTGACACAGCTATCTAGAGGCAGCTCTGGAGCTAGAAACCCATGTGTCCTGAGTGACTGAGGGTCCCACTGTCTTTCCTGCATATCGTACAAGATCTGTTCTCGCAGGCAGTCGGCCTGACCACTTTGGGGGTCTCTGGTTCCCCTTCTCTGGGCACGAGAGAGGTCTTTGGCCTGGAGCACATCTGCTCGTACTGACTGGTGAGTGGTGGCCAGGTGCTCCTGGGGCTTCTGTCCTGGTCTTGTCCCTCTAGGGGGTTGGAGGTCCTGCTGGGGACGGGCTTCTGGCCTCTGCCCACCTCCTCCTTCCCCTTCCCCTCCCCCGCCGTCTCTGCTGCCCCTGCCCATCAGCTGTCCTCCCGCTCCCCAGCTGCAGGGCTGTCAGTGTTGGGGAGATTATGCAGTGTTGACATTGGAATATGAATTAGGCCAGAGCAGCGGCCAAATATTGGAATTAGGGAAAGCAGGAGCCAGGCTGGGATCCAAGGGTAGCTGGAACATCTGTGCCTTGGCCGATCCAGACTCCTGACCCTGCCGCCCACCTGAGAACGGCCGGTCTCTGAGCCAGGCCAGCTCTGCCGCAGCCAAACTTTGGTCCTTAACTTGGCAGCCGAGGCCGCAGCTAAGAGCCCGCGGAGCTTGGCCTCAGCAGCTTGCCGTATGCCAGGCCTGTGGAGGCAGATGCTTCCTCCATGAGCTGAGGGTCTGAGGGGCAGAGGGCGTCCGCCCACCCACGTGCCCTTGGGTGAATTGCAGGAAGCCCCCTTCAGTGCCGTTTCTGTGGGTCAGTCAGTGTTTGCCAACCTGCGCTCCACAGCCCCCTGCTGCAGACTGGAGTCTTCTGGAAGAGACCCGGGTGCTTGGGAACTGCTCAGCAGGGTTCCTGCAGGACTTCAGGGCCTTTCACAGCTGAACAGGCCTGTGGGGAGGGTTAGGGTTCTGGCTGCCTCCCAACTTGGGTGACAGGGGACCCTTTTCTCATGCAGTATCCTTTTGGGACCTGAGTTAATAGACCCGATGGCCAGGACCGCTGTGCGGGGTCTGGCTGAGGCAGACCCTCATTTCGCATGGCTCTGCATCTCTTCCCAGAGTTGCGCCTGTAGAATGCAGTGGGAGTGCCCGTCCTGGTGTTGGCTATTGAGTTTTGAAAGTCAAGGTGCATTTGAGCTGGAGTTGTGCATATTTCGGCCACAATCACCAGCGGACCTACCTCCCTTCCACTAAGGGGAAACCTGGGAGCTGAGTCGGCTCCCTGGTAACAAGCCCAGGGCTCTCTTTCTTCTCCAGGAAGAGGGCCACACAGGGGGTGTTCTTCCGGTGGAGCATTTCATGATGTGGTACTGTGCCTTATGCCTTGGGTGGGTTTCAGGGCGAGCTCAAGGTCAGCTCTCGTCTTGGGACAGCAGGTCCTAGATGCCAGGATGCTTGACTCCTGAGCATGCTGACACCATCCCAGCACTGCCACGGGGGTCTGGTGTGGACAGGGCGCCAGAGAGGCAGTGCCCGAGGCATTTCTTAGACTAGCTCTTGGGGGCACCAAGCCCACCACCAGCCTGCCCGCCAGGGGCCCAGCGCTGTCCCAGGCTCCCTGGAGTGCTCCCCTAAGGAGGCCTTGACCTCAGAGCGTGGTGCCACCCCCAGGGGTGCCATGCTCCTCCCTCTGTCCTTGGATTCTGCTGGGAATTGTCAGAGTCAGGAGATGATGAGGGCAGGTTCCGGCAGGACTCAGCCACTTCCCCCAAGAGGACTGGGATCCCTCACTTCGCCCCTTTGGGCCTCAGTTTCCCCATCTGTAAGCCGAGGAGCCCCTCCAGCCCTGGCAGAAGTGAGTCTGTGGGCTCAGAAGTGCCAGCAGCTGCTGCCCCTTGTCCCCCTGAAACACTGGCTGATATCTATGTACATGTATGATTACGCAAATGGTGTGACTCTGCTTTGTGTACAACCAGAGAAACAACAGCTGTACCCCATTTGTGTGCAATGAATCAAAATAAATTAAAAACAATTTTTTAAAAAATGGACATAATAAAAAAAAAAAGAAAAAACCTAAAACCAAAACACTTGCTGTCCTTCTCTCCTCTGGCACCCGCCATGGGGTCTCCATTGTTTCTCCCTGTTCCCTTCCAGCAGCCCCTACCTGTCTCCCTGCCTCCTGACCTCGTCCTCTCAAGTCTGTCCAGAGATGTCTGTCTGGGTTCTGTTCTCCTCATACCCTTTGCCTATGTTCAAACTTGAGATGGCGTCCTCTTCCTCCCGCCTCTGCGCTTGAAGGCCTGCAGGCCTGGTTCCGTTTCCGCCAGAGAGTGCTGGACCTCAGGACTTCAGCCTCCCAGCCTCTGCTCAGTGGGCCTCCCCTCCATGCCTTTCACTGTCATTTTATGACAGCGCTTTAGTGCAAACTGCAAGACCCACCCTCCTCTTCCTCCTGCCTCTAGGGCTCCCGCTGTGGTTTGAGGCCTCATATTAAAACCAGTAACCTTTTCACCTCGGCGGAAATCGCATCCTAGCACCCATCATCCACCTGTTTCCACTTATTTAACTCTGTCTTTAAATGATAAAAGTGATGGCACTTTTGTAACATGTGGAAATGGTTTGGAAGTAAAAGAATATCCCCCCTTTTTAACCCTCCTGGCCAACCCCAGGGGCCCCTGATTACAGCTTCTAGCAATTCTCCAATACTGGGTGTTATCATATTCAAATATGGGGGTGCTGAAGCTTACTTATTTAGTTCTTCCCACTGGTTACTGCTACAGATAATACTGGGGTCGAGTGCCTTCAGCTGGGCGTGTTTTGCAGGTGGTCTTAGAAGTGGGATGGGGGTCACAGGGTATGTGCACTTAGCATTCCTGACGGATGCTGCCAAGTTGTCTTCAGAAACAGTCGAGCTGCCCCCCCACCCCAGCAGCTCCTTGCACTGATGTGTGAGTGTCGGCCTCCCTCCCTTGTGAGTGGGGCTGGGCTTTACTGATCGCTGGGTTCCCGGCACACAGTAGGCTCAGCGAATGCTTGCTGAGTCAGTGGGCGGCTGGCCAAGTCCTATCCTTTGTTTTCCCAGAAACGAGGAAGCCCTCCTGGCCTCAAAAAGTCTGTGAACTCATCGAGGAGACCAAGGAGACCAGGAGACCTTGACCTACCCCATGTGGCTCTTTGGACTGTGAAGGATCCCGCAGAGTTTGGGGCACTCTCTTTGTGAAGCGGGGGTGTGTGTCTTTTTTGTCTTCAGAGCTGGCCTCAAGGTTCTGGGTTGCCATGGCAACTCTGGAGCAGGGCTGCCTCTCTCCTTCCCTCCATCTTGGGAGCCCTGGTTGCCATGACGACCAATGGGTCCACTCCCCTTTCCTCAAGGCGGCCACAGGGCCTCCAGCTTCCCTGTGGGGATGCCACTTTTCCCAGGTCACGGCAGCCCTGATGTCCCTTGACTCATCGTGCCCTTGGGAAGCTCTGGAGAGGAGATCTGAGAAAGTAGCATGGCCACCCCGAGGGAGAGGGCCCAGGTGAAGGAAGGACTTGCTTCTTCAAGCCCAGGAGGCACTGTTGCCCTGTGGCTGTGGGGAGGTGAGTTTCCCAGGGGCTCAGGGGCCAGTGGGGGACCCCAGGGACAGGGCTGAGCATTCTTCCTCAACACACCCTGCTTTCTATGGCAGAGCAGATGCAGTGACCCCAGGAGTCTGAGCCGTGGAGGAAGCAGAGGCCTGGACCCGGAGGCCTCACGGTCCTGCCAAGAGCACCTGCTGTCTCCCCAAGGCCCCCAACACAGGCCTGAGGGGGGAGAGGCAGCCACAGAGCGTTCGTCAGCACCACGTGGTGGTCAGCACCACTGTCCATTCTGTGGCCAAATGGAAGAAGGACTCCCGAGGACTCGGGACACTTGGCAAGTTCTGCTAAAGGCGGACATGGACCTGCCACATTGGGTACTGACGGCAAGCGTCTAATGCCAACGGGGGCATCTTAAGACTGGAGTCTGGAGCGCGTCACAGAAACCCAAACCTAGTGTCCCTGTTGTTTCCTCTCCTTGGTGAGCAGTCTTGCTTCTGTTGCTCAGATGGGAAAACTGGGGTTTGAACTTGACCGCCCCACGCCTGTTCCTGTTGGTGACAGTCCCTTGATTCCACCTTGGAGGAGCTCTCCTCTCATCCCAGGCTATTGCTGGAGTTCGCCCCCTGCCACTGCTCACCTGGAAGCTGCTGCGGGACCCCCCGGGGTCTCCCTCCTCCCAGGCCTGTCTGCCTGCCCCCAGCACATGGGCCATGTGCTAGCTTTTCGTTGCTGTGGACAAAGCACCTGACAAGATTAACTTAGAGGAGGAAAGATTTATTTTGGCTCCAGGTTTCAGTCTTGACCAGCATGCGTCACTCCTCTGGGCCTGGGTGAGGCAGAGCGGCCCAGAGGTAAGCCGCTTAGCGTGGCCCTGGGAGCAGAGAGGAGAGAAGACCAGCTTGCCAGGACAAGCCCCCAGGGACCCACTTCCTCACCACGGCCCACCCAGCCCTCCGGGACTGATCCACTGGTAAGGCCAGAGCCGTCAGGATCCAGTCACCTCCCCAGAGCCACCTCTGACCAATGAGACTCTGGGGATGTTCATTCCAGATGCAAACCACGACAGCCATGCTGCTGGAGCCAGGCAGATCTGGTCACCCCCTCCCCCTCCCCAGCTCCCCCTTTGTGGTCCAGTGCAGGCCCTTCGTGACCCGCTTCCTTGGCCCTGTGCCAGCCTTCCTGCCCGTGGGCCAGGCTCCCATGCAGACCCAGGCGGGTTTCTCTGCTTCCTCTGCCTGTGGTCACATCATCCCTCTGCCGGGGCACCTTCTCCTCCTACCAGCCTGGTGGCTCCTATGGCCCTTTGAGATTTTCCAGATGGAAGAAAGGCTTCCCCCTAGTTTCCCCCTGAAAATTGAATGTGGACCACCAGGGGAAAAGGAGCAGAAGCCTGAGCTCCATGTCTGAGGGGGCTGGGAGAGCTCTCTACCCCCAAATATCAACCAGTGGAGGAGAAACCTCTGGGGTGGCTGGCAGAGAGGAGGAAGACCACATCTGTGCACTCACGGGTGGGCAGGCACAGAGGAGAGTCCAGGAGATCTCCCCGTGGAACCCAGGAAGTGCCAGGATCAGAGCAACCAGGTGCAGAAGGAAGTGGGAAGAAAATGGGACCTGAAAGAAGGTGGTGGTGGGTGGGACAGTTTGAATGACCGTGTAAGGAGCAGTAGACCTCAAGCCCCTGCCTTTGTCCTTTGTAGGCAGGTGACTGTCCCCTGTATTGCCATGAGAGAGCAGAGGCTCTGGTCTCAGGGATGTCATGTGTGGAGAAAGTTAAGGGTGAGAATCCTATTGAAGTCAGGGAGAGGGAGTCTGCCTACAAACTGATGAGTCTCCCAGCCTCTTTCCCCAGCCAACTCCTGGGCTCTAGACATGGCTTACATCTCTAGGCCACCCCTAACTCCACAAGGAGGAAAAGGGTATTTTCTGTGGAGGAACTAACCCCAAACAATGACTGAAAAATGCTTATGGTTAGAGATCTGTGGCAGATGGGCTGGTGGGAGCAACTGAATGTCCTAGAGTGAGGTTCATCCAATCAATGGGCTTCACTCAGGCACTTAGTGTCCCCCATGGGCTTATCACTGGCCTATTCTTAAACATGAACACACAGATCAGGGTCACTGACATCTGAGGGGGCTTCCTCTTGTCTCCCCCCCAACTGAGGAAAATATGAGCCAAAAGAAATAGAGTAGAATGTAAGTTAAAAAATAATTGCTATCCTCAGAGAGATAAAAATATATTATACCCATGAAAAATAACCAAATAGAATAAAAAATGAATGATTAGAGGATAAGAAAGAACTCTTGGAAAGAAATATTCTGATGGCAAAGTTTTTAAGATTATCAAGAATTGGAAGATGAAGTTAAGGAACTTTCTTTGGAACTATAACCAACAGACGAATGTAGGGCTAGAGGAGAAGTGAGAGAGAAAGCATAAGAAGTCCAGGCCTCAGTCCAGCAAGTTCACACTCTAGTTAATAGGAGTTCCAGAAACAGAGAAAAGGGAGAATGAAATTGTCAGAGAAGTAATACAAGAAAACTTCCCGAATTCAAGGACACGGAAAGTTTCACTGAGCATTCAACTCAGCCAATGAAAAACAAATCAAAACCCAAACCAAACTCATATCCATGATCATCATTATGACATTTCAGATGCAGGGGTCAAGGGCAGTTCTGCAGTTTCTCCATTGTATGAGCTGGAACTTAGACAAGTGAGGCATTTGCCTTAGGCATAAAATTTAAGGAGGCAGGACTGGGATTGTGGCTCAGTAGTGGAGCACTTGCCTAGCACGTGTGAGGCACTGGATTCAATCCTTAGCACCATATTAAAAGAATTAAAATAAACTTATTAAAAAATTAAAAAATTAAGTCAGCATTGGAAAAAATCAGCAATCAAGATAAAAATTTGTATTTAAAAAAATTAAAAAATAAAGTAGGGAGGGCATGGGGAAATAACTGGGGAGCAAAACCTACCAAATTATGCTGGGTCTTTGTACAAATGGACCACAGTGATTCTCATCAGTATATATATGTATACAATTACATATATATACATATGTAATTATGATGCATCAATTAATGAGAATAACAGAAAGGAGATCAATAGAGTAGGGCAGGTGGATGAAGGGAGGGAAGCGAAGATACTGGGGAATGAGATTGGTCGAGTCATCATATTCCAAATACCAATATGGAATAACGAATCCCATGATTATGTACAATTATCATGCAGCAATAAAACACAGAGAAAGCAAAATAAGATGAACACTACAGCAAAATGTTAAATCCAGACAAGATCCGGCAGGACTGGCCGGTGAGGGCGAGCTGTGGATGTGCAGGATCTCGTCTAGCCAGGGCTGATATTTTGGTCACTGAATTTTTTTGCACTCCTTTGCCAAGTTTCATCTCAGCCCTACCTACGAAGGACAGAGACTAAGAAATAACAAGGGGAGGGGGGTGAGGGAGAGAGAGAGAGGGAGAGGGAAAGGGAGAGGGAGAGGGAGAGGGAGAGGGAGAGTCCAAGGATCAATTGAACTTTGAACTTTTTGGGAGGAGAAGAGTTTTGAATGGGAATACAAGTGGACTCCTATGTTCTCAGAGGTTAAGGCAAGTGGAAGTTTTTAAAAGCTAATATGAAGAGGACTAGGTGAAATATTTTGAAGCAGTCCTCCTTGGCTACAGGATGAGTCAGGGTGGCCCTAGTCGGAGGCTGAAGAGGCCTGCTGGGCAGAGGTCCCTGCAGACATGCTTTTTGTGTGGGGTGCAAGTGGCCTTTGTGCAGGGCCGTGGTGCTGCGGAGTCTTCTGTGGCTGGTTTTGTCACCAGGCCTGAGGTCCCCCCCTCTAGAGCCTCCTGCTTTATTGATGTTTGCTTTGGTCAGGACTTGACAGAGGTGGCTCCATTTTGAATCTGACAACTCAGACAGCCTTGGCCTCCCAACAGCAACTTTGGAAACTTGAGGATGATGCTTTTCAAATTCCTGGCTGAAAATGTTTCCCACTTGGCATCCCATCCCAACCCAGGGTGTCAGTGACACATGAGTGGGACATGAAGACCTTTCTAGACATACCAAGTCTTCAAATAGCTTGCCTCCATTACCTTTCCTCAGGAAACTACGGGAAGATGTTCTCAATTAAAACCAGGGAACCAAGGAAGAGGTGGATGCAGGACTAGGGACCCCAACCCAGGGGAGGGGAGGGGATTCCTAAGGTAGTCCCAGGAGGACGGCTGTGCCTTGCCCCGGGAGCCACCTGTCCAGAGCCACAGGAGGTCAGGAGGCTCTGGCAGGGAGGTAGTTTGCCCTGGAAAATCAATGAACCTGACCAATTACCTGACAGGTTTGGTCAGGTGGAAAATTATCCTGAGGTCATGGAAAGATTTGATCAAACAAACCAACCAACCTGAGTTGATGAAAAATGGAATAAGAATTATCAGGAAAGCTAAAACCAAAAGGAAATAGGATTTTGGCCAACTATTTGGCCCAGGAGTAAATATTGATGTTTGCCATAAAAGCAAAAGGTAGAATATGGATTTAAAAACTGAGATATAGTTATTTTGAGGCTCTGAGGGGAGGGGAGGAGGGAACGGAAGAACGTCTTCTCCAGTCCGCTAAGAAGTGCTAAGAAGTCCGTCTTGAGGCTAAGAGGGGGCCGCAGGGGAAGGGAGAGAACAGGGCTGACTTAGAAGTAGGAGGGTATGTAACAGGGGGAAAGGCTTCGGGAACAAGGTGGGGGAGGATGGTCAGGGAGCCGGGATGGAGACTGCTATTCGCTTGTATGCCCGTGACACTGTGGCCTCCTCCGGTGGCCCTCCGTGTCCCTGGGTTCCACCTGCATGACTTCAACCAACCTCACTGGAAAGCTTGCATCTATGCTGAATATGTGCGGGCTTTTTTTTTATGTTGTCATTGTTCCTGAAATAATACACTATAGCAGCTATTTTATAGCATTTGAATTTTATTACGTGTTATAAGTGATTTCAGGATGATCTACAGTATGGGGGAAGATGCAAGCTATATGCAAATGCTGCACCATCTTCTTTAAGGATTTGAGCCTCCTCAGACGTTGGTATCTTCAGGGGGTCCTGAAACCAATCCTCCCCGGACATGAAGGGATGACTATAGCTGGCTTTTCAAAAGATTTATGGACAATACTTTGATTAAAACAAAACAAAAAAAAAATTTTTTTTTTTTTTGGATCCGGGGATTGAACCCAGGGACACTCCACCACCGAGCCACATCCCCAGTCCTATTTTGTATTTTTTTTAGAGACAGGGTCTCACTGAGTTGCTTAGGGCCTCACTAAGTTGCTGAGGCTGGCTTTGAACTTGTGATCCTCCTGCCTCAGCCTCCTGAGTCGCTGGGATTACAGGCGTGCAAAACAAAATTTTTGAAAAACAAATTGGGCTCATGTTCTCGCTTCCATGAAGGAAGATTTCCCTGACCATCCCTGGTGCCCTGGTAAGTGGCCTGAGTGCGGGAGCTGTGTCCCAGCACAGGCATGGAGCAGTGCTCTTCATTCAACTGAGGAATGTCAATGAAACCCTATTAAAAAAAAATAAAGTTGGGCCAGGCAGGGTGGCATATCCCTATAATCCCAGCGACTCTGGAGCCTGAGGAAGGAGGATTGCAAGTTTGAGGGTAGCCTCAGCAACTTACTGAGACCCTGTCTCAAAATAAAAACTACAGAGGGCTGCGGATGTGGCTCAGTGGTTTAGCACTCCTGGGTTCCTTCCCTGGCATCAAAAATAAATAAATAAAATTGGTTAAATTCAGCAAAATTAAAAGAAAAACAACAAACTTCACAAGGTTGAACTGGGAAAGCCATATTAACATTGAGGGATATTGGTCTTGCACTGGCTGTCACAGGTGATGATAATACTTTTGTTTTTGATTGTTGAGGGTCAGGTGGGCTTGGCGGAGGCCCTAGGCTGTATGGAAACAGGGTGGGATTGAGAGACAGAGGCACCTGGGCTCCACCATCGTGCGCACCATTCACTCGCTGTGGGCTCGAGGAGGCGAGTTACTTACTCCCCCGAACCCGCTTCCTTATCTGTGCAGCGGGGACAAGAACAGAGAAACAACACTGCTTGGTACTATTATTCTCAAGGATTAGAAAAATGTAGGTAAGTGCCTAGCACACAGTAGGTGCTCGTTAAATGGTGGATCAGCGTTGGATTGAGGTGCCGTGCTGAGCGACAGCATCTCTCCCCTGACCTGCTTCTGATAGTCCTGTCCTTACCTAACCTTCCGGGAGGTTCTGGCCTCCGCTTCCAACCTTGCTGGACTCTCCGCTGTGTGGGCAATCTGCCTACGAGCAGGGTGGATTAGGGCATCTACACGATTTCAGGGACAACCGAATGGTTCCATTTTGGGATCTGTGCTGAGATGGCTACGGTGAGTTTGCCTGGCTTCTAAACAAAAATTATTTAGGTGGGAACGGATTCAGCTCAGGGTTTCTAAGATTTTTCACACGACCTTTAAATAGCCCTAGATTTGCAGTTTCCTTCTTCCACTAATGAAAAACTGGATCATCTTGGAAAAAAAGAAACTTCATTTGATACTGTTCCCTGCAAATCTCCTCACTCTTCTTCCCACATTTCATTGGTCGCAGCCCTTCTGCTTCCCGGTTCCCTGTCATAACCCGGTAGCCTCCAGCAACCTCCAGCAGGCCTCCTCCCATGGCCTCCTCCTTGCTCTGACCTCACCAGGCCCTCCCAGAGGCCACCCCCTGAGGCTTGTGCAACTCTTCCTTCAGGCCGCACGTAAGGCAGCCCCCCTTCTTGGCATAACCTATCTTGGCTTCATGTCATGAAAGAGGTCCCCTTGTCTGTTATCATTTCCACAAACCGCTTGCTCTGCAGGGTGGATTTTGTGACCATTCCCTCCGGCCAGCCCTTGGTTCCCTTCCCTTTCATGGCCTTTATTTTATTTATTATTTTTTTTGCGGTGCTGGGGATTGAACCCTGGGCCTTGTGCGTGTGAGGCAAGCACTCTACCAACTGAGCCATACCCCAGCCCAATGAGCTTTGTTCTTTAATGATCTTAAGGATGTTTAGTGGCCTTTAATGGCCACCTCTTTGTGCATTGTTCCCTGTTCCATTCTATCTCCCCCCAGCTCTCCTCTTGCGTCTCCAGGGATTACTGGGTGTATTCCCTGAGATATCCTGAGTGACCTCACCTCAGAGGCAGACCCGACATCTGTCCCCAACCCATCTCCTGTTTCCTGCAAAACTGTGTCAGTGACAGTTGAAAGCCTGGAGTGTCCTTTGCTCCCTTTCCTCGGTCACCACCTCCGCCAGCTTCAGCCTTGCCACTGAGCCAGTCCACGCCCTCTGACCTCATCAGGGTGGCCTCCACACTGTCCCCAAGTGTGGTCACTCCTTTGTTATGCCTGGAATTATCTGGCAGGGAACATTGCCACCATCACATTTTTTCCAAAGGAGAGTCTGACCAATTACATATTCCCTCAGGGGCCAGGATGGGACATCCCCAAAACCCAGGCGGAGTGCTCATTGCTGTCCCTCTTTTTTGGGATCATCTTGAGTAGAGGTGTGTGGATGGGGAGATGGTTCTTGAAGGTTCAGGCTTCCATCGGCAGCCTTGTTAGAGCCTTAAGAATTTAGGGCTGGGCTGGGTGCAGTGGCGCATGCCTATAGCCCAGAGGCTTGGGAGGCTGAGGCAGGAGGATCACAAGTTCAAGGTCAGTCTCAGCAACT
>JAJEJO010004707.1:407987-482987 GCA_020662805.1 Glaucomys volans | reverse complement strand
TTTTTATTTTGAGACAGTCTCACTGGGTTTCCCAGACTGGCCTGGAACTTTTGATCTTCCTGCCTCAGCCTCCCGAGTGGCTGGGACTGCAGGTGTGTGCCACTACACCCAGCTCTTATGACATTCTTTCATTTAACAAACATTGATTAAGATTGCTCATATTCATGCAAGACATTGTGCCAAATGTTGGATGTTTAAATTCATAAAACACCTAAGATTGTAAAAGACTGTGATTGAAAGTAGTTATTAAAATATTTAAACAATCATCATGATAAGCAAGAAAATAAATAAGATAAGCAGTTTGACAATCAGCACAAGACACAGACATATTTTCATTCAACCATAACCCCCAAACAAGCTTGAAAAGCATTGTGGGAAAGCTTGAAGTAAAGGTGTGAAATCTCCCAGAGGAGGCAGAGGTAGCAGTTTGACTTGGAGAGGAGAAGGAAAGGTTTTGAGAAGGTGGTGTTTGAGCTTGGTCCTGTGGAGGGCATGGGATGTAAACAATTTCCACATGACTGAAATGGACCTTGCTGGTATCTTACTGTGTCATGCCATAGATGAGAATGGTCGATGCTTCCAACTAACAAACTTTCAACTTACAATGGTGTGAAAGCCCACCATGCAACCGTCCAGCTTTCCCCTTCCAGTTAAGTATTTAATTAATTATGGGGAGCACTCAATGCATTGTTACTTTGCATTAGATGATTTTGCCCAGCCGTAGGCTTAAATTATAAGTGAACACGTTTAAGACAGGCGGGGCTAGGCTATGATGTTTGGGAACTTAGCTGCATTAGGCACATTTTTGACTTAGGATATTTTCAACTTACGATGGATTTATATGGATGTTAAGTCAAGGAGCATCAGTCAGTAAGAAGTTCCAAGTAGGTGAGGACACATCTTAATATGAATTTTGTATTTCCTAGGAACTATGATAGGACTGAGAATGGCACTCGATATATACTTGCTGATTATTTGTGTTTCATTAGAATGTGAGTCCCTGTATCAGTTATTGCTGGTAAACAAATAGCTCCTCCAACACAGTGACTTTAAAAACCAATCTGTTACTTCTCATGGGTCTCTGGGTAGTTCTGCTGAGCTGGGTTGACACAGGCTGCTCCCAGTCAGGCCCTGTGGTCACTGGTAAGTTGGCCAGAGGCTGACCAGTCTAGGATGGCCTTGGCTGGTATGACTTGGCTATTCTCTGCATTCTTTTTCAAGTGGTGCTTGTCTCAAGTTTGCTGGTGTTCTATTGGCAAAAGCAAGTCACAGGGTCAAGTCACAGTGGAAGTGGTAGGATATTACCCAAGGGTCTAAAAGTTTTGGCTACTAATGTAATTATCATAGTTTTCACATTCAGCCTCAAATCCTTCTTGGAATGGGACAGACCTAAATTGATAGATAAATGCATAAATAAAAGAGTTCAATTGTAGAGTGGTAACTTACAAATGCAGCTAGGGACAGGATCTGTCCTTGGTTAGATCCTAAGTTTTGGAAGACTGTTGCCCACAGAGTCCGACTGGATGGTCCTTCACTGTTATTTTTTACCTGGAATGCAACCCACTGGGTTGTCCTTTCATGTTTGATGTTCCATAAGTTAAGCATCCCACACAATTTTTCATAGAGATGTTTCCTTTTCCCCTGAGTACATCTGCAACAATTCAGAACACACTTTTCCTGGTACTTGACTCTAAGTTGCTATAAATACCAGACATTCTGTCAGCGGCTCAGGGTCACAGCTCAGCTTTCCTGAACCAACATCTTTCACCCCTGTGCCCTGAGCTGATTCAGTGAGAGGTGGCAGCAGGCCAGGCAAGTGAAGTGCAGCCCACAGGCCAGAACATGTGTTCTCCGAATAACTGGGCAAAACCTGGGCACGTGAGGGTGAGTGGACCCTTGATGGCAGAGGAGAACTTGGCATGTGGGGCCACACACAGACCTGAGTGTGAATCCCGGATCTCCATTTGAGGCCTTGTCACCTCTGGCAGGTGGCTTAAATCCCTGAGCTCCAATTTTTCCCAATCTAGAAAGTGGAAAGAACCATTTGTATATTGATATCTCAGTTTCTGGTGAGCATTAAATGAGCAGTTATGCTTATAAGATTTTTCAGTTTTGTGTTGCTTTAATCGAATGCCACAGCCTGGGTAATTTATAAAGAGGACACCTTTATTTCTCACAGTTCTGGAGGTCGGGGTGCCAGCTGGGCATCTGGGGAGGGTCTTCTTGCTGTATGATTAATATGGTGGAAGGCTTCACATGGTGAGAAGGAGAAATCACCCCAGCTCAGTCTCTCTTCCTCAATGATGAAGGCACTAATGCCAGGGTGGGGGCCCCACCCTCATGGCCTCATCTAATTATAATGACCTCCCAGAGGCCCCACTTCCAAATGCCACTCGCATGTGAATTTGGAGATGGCTCTGGGGGAGCACAGTCAAACCACAGCACAAGGCAATCATGCTCAATAAATGTTCGGTGTCATTTCCTCCAGACTTAAAAACCCCAAATGTGGGTGCCAGTAGTTGGAATATGGTTTTCTGTTAGTTTGGAAAAGAGCATCCAAGAGATCTGCCTTCTAACTCTAGCCTTGCTACTAACTGGAGGCCGGGTAAGTCTCAGTTTCTTCATCTGTCAAATAGAACCATTAATATTGCCCTGCGCTGGTTTTGAAGCCTTGCTGAGGCAGTGAAATGGCATATTTTATAGAGTTCCTTCGCAAAAAATAATTTAAAATCTTGAACAAATACTGCATTGTTATATGTGGAGTCTAGAAATGTCGAATTTGGGCTGGGGATGGAGCTCAGTGGTAGAGTGCTTGATTAGCATATAGGAGGCCCTGGGCTTGATCCCCCAGCCCTGGTTTTGGGGGTGGGGGTGGGGGTGGACCAACTGTAGAAGTGGAGAAAAGAATGGGGGGTTCCAGGGCTGGGGATATAGCTCAGCGGGTAGAGTGCCTGCCTTGCAAGCACAAGGCCCTGGGTTCAATCCCCAGCACCGCAAAAAAAAAAAAAAAAAAAAAAAAGAATGGGGGGTTCCTGAAGCCAGACTAAGGTGCGGGGGGTGAGGAGATGGTGGTGGGTGAACAAGATCTGAAGAGCTGTGTCCAGCACGGGACTACGGCTCCGTGGCCAGGAGAACCTGAAGTGGCTAAGAGAGTGTTCATAATGATGACTAAGTGAGGTGCTAGATATATTAATTATATTGTGGCAAGCATTTCATAATGTACATGCATACCAAAACATCACATTGTGCACCTCAAATATATTCAATTTTTATTTGTCGATTATACATCAATAAAGCTGGGGGAAAGGAAGATACTGGACTGCAGGAGTCACTTGGCTGATCTGTGTATCTGAGGCCTTGGTGCTTCTGGACCTTTGCTCTTTAGTCTCCTCTTGATTCTACTCTTCACTGAGTCCCAAGATGCTACCTTGCAAGACTGCCTCTGCACACAGTAGATCAGGTTTACTTCAAGGCCTACCATCTTCAGCCTCGAACTTTCACTCTAGAACTTTCTAGAAGGTCATCATTAGGGTTTGCAATTCTTATTTTGAACACGTTCTGCTTTCACATGGTTTCTGGTGTTCTTCATTTTGAGGCACTTCTGTTTTTTTTCTCAAAAATTTACCTGAATTTGTGGTTTGAAGATCTGTTTTTTGGTTTACATTTGTTTACGGTGGTCATGGTTTCAGTTACGGCTTACCCTAAAAACGATATTTCAACCCCAGTAAAAATACAAATAAAAACCAAAATCCCCTTGAATACATTTGAGCCATGCGGTATTTACATGTCCCTCCTGTGAGAGACTTTATGGCACTCTGTGCCCATAAAAAGGGACATTGTAGAGTAGCAAAGCGGGACTGCTGCCTTGCCAGTGTAGAAAGGAGGAGGAATTAGAATTACCAGAGTGTTCCCTTCCAGATGTTGCTGCTGCAGGCTCAAGGTGCTCTTTTAACTGAGACATCAGGCTTTCTTGAAATAGACGAGAATTCTAGAAACATGACATTGTGCCTGATTCATCCCTTAAACTTGCCGCTGACTCATTCTCTCCTTGATAGGTTCTTCAACAGTAACTTTAATTACATCATGCACTTATTGGTTTTTTTTTCCCCTTGATTTATTCTCTTTCCACAATTCTTGTTTATCAGCTCAGTGATTGAGCGGGCTCACCTCTGGGACTGGTGAAAAATCTTCAGGACTCTAGAAATAGAAACTGAATTCTTCTGTGTCTTTATTAATGTGTACATACATCCCCAGGTTTGTATACTTGAAATACACTGGCAGAAAGAATACTCTTGACTTTGCTAGTGTTTCACAGAGAGTATGTTATATAATGACCCTGGCCACCTTACAAAGTAGATACAATCCTGTTTTAAAAAAGTGCAAGAACACCTGGGTGTGGTGGCGCACGCCTGTAATCCAAGCAACTTGGGAGGCTGAGTCAGGAGGATCGCGAGTTCAAAGCCAGCCTCAGCAACTTAGCGAGGCCCTAAGTAACTCAGTGAGACCCTGTCTCTCAATAAAATACAAAATAGGGCTGGGGATGTGGCTCAGTGGCCGAGTGTCCCTGAGTTCAATCCCTGGTTCCAAAAAAAAAAAAACAGTGCAAGAACAGAGGTTTCAAGAGGGGACTGTAACTTGTCCAAAGTCTTGCAGTAGATGGCAAAAAATGGTCCCAAATCTTTTTTGTTCCCTATTCCCACAGTTTATTTTTATTTTTATTTGTTTTGCAGTGCTAGGGCTTGAACCCAGGGCCTTGTGCTTGCAAGGCAGACACTACCAGCTGAGCTATATTCCCAGCCCTGTACCCACACTTTTTGCCATTCATATGCAATATCCATTTTCTCTGACCCTGGGCTTGACAACAGAACTCGCTTTGGCCAATGGGCTAATAAACATGATGCAGCAAAAGTTTGAAAGATACATGTGCAATCTACTGTGTTCGCCTCTTCTCTTGTACTCCTGCCTCTGCTATGAGAACGTGCCTGGGCTGGCCGAGTGGGAGACAGAGACACGTGGAGCACAGCCAACTGCCCCAGCTGAGGCCTGACTGGTCAGTCAGTGGCCAGTGACACCCTGGGCAGTTAGTGAGCCCCGCCAAGGTCCACCCAACCACCTAGCCAACCATTCCAGACACACGAGCAATCAGTGTTCACTCCTGCCTACTGTGGAGTTTGGTGGTTTCATCACGGCTCTATGGTGGCGCTAGGCAATGGACAGGATCAGTAAACAGGAAAGAGCAGGCCTTTGGAATCTGGCAGGCGTAGGTTTGAATCCCAGCCCTGCTAGAGTGTGTTCTCTTTTTGGGACTTAATATCCTTGTCCTTAAAACAAGGTAAGAGTGTGTTCTCTTTTTGGGACTTAGTATCCTTGTCCTTAAAACAAGGTAATAATACTTCCTTCTGGGAAGATTTAACTTAAGGGAAAATAAATAAAGCCCCTGGGACATGTCCAGAAAACGGTGGCTTCTCACCGCAATGCTCCAAAACACACAAGTCGGGGATCTGGGGCCCAGATTGAAGAGTTTCAAATGTGAAGCCGGAACCTTCTCACATCAGTCCAAAGGTAAAAATCACGGCCAGAATGGCTTGGTTCTAACCTTACAAGGAAATGCTGCTTCCCTGAATTCTCCCTGCAGAATTTTGAGCAGGATGAGCCTTTGAAAAATTAATGTTGGTTAAATTTAGGAGGCTGAAATAAAAAGCCAAATCTGGGATTCTCCCGTGGACTGTGGTGTTGCAAACAGACGGCAGGGAGTTGGGAAGCGGCGACTGCTCTTGCCCTGGGCCCCGGGTTTGTTTCAGATCAGGGCTCCTCACGCTGTCAGGCACAGCGGCCAGCTTGGCGACATTTGCTCTGACACGCTGCCGGCTGCCCTCCCGTGTGTGCGTGCATTTTTGGTGACAGATCATTCAGGAAATGTGACTGTTTCCCTCTGAGGGTTTACTTTGCACTTGACCTTCTTTTTTGGGCCTCCGTGGGGTTGTCCTTTCCCTTCCTTTGAAGACATTGTCTTTGTGACATGAAAAATGTGCTCAGGTAAGGTCATGGCCAATTATCTCAAGGGGGGAAGAAAAATGCGACCAACCTAAGGCTGAAATGAACTCTGAAAACTCTGAGAGGGCACGAAACGCACTTTGAAAATTAAGAAGGAATTCATACACATTTAAGGAAGAGCTCTTCCTTCTGATTTGGGGTGTTTCTATGTCCCCTATGTTCTCCCTCCACTTCTGCCTCAGAGAGCTCATTTCTTTCTTTTCTGATGGTGGGGACGGGATGGCAGCTGCTAAACGCACTGGGATCCGCCTCTAAGTGTGTGACCCTGGGTAAGTCAGACAGCATTTTGAGCTTCAGCTGGTAAAGCCAGTAAAATGGCATTTTTGTACAAACATTTTTAGCAGTGTAAAACCAGAATGAATTCTTAGCCTCGCAGTTCCACGGGCTCCTGGGCTGAGCTGGGAGATTCCTGGTGTGGCTCATGTGGTTGAGTCTGATGGCGGCTGGGACTGGAGTCATCTGCCAGGCTCTCCTGGGCTGGATGTCCTTGGTGGCTTACCTGTGGGCAGACGTGGCTGGCTGTGGATGCTGTCACCTGGAGTACCTAGACACAGCTTCTCCCACGTGGCTTGGACTTCTCACAGTAGAGCATCCAGGTTCCCAGAGCATCCTGAGATCAGGTGGAGGCTGACAGCCTCCCTAGGACTTAGGCTTGGTGGTACTGAGACATGGCTTTCGCTACGCGACAGGATGTCTTTTGGAAGGCAGCTGTGCTGACTACTGTGACACCAACGCCTCGTAGGTTTCTTTTGAGGCTAAAGTTTTCTGATTTCACAGCCTGGATCTTCTGTCCTTTGCTACTGAATTAGATACAAGTTTATGAAGCTCAGCAGAGAGCCAGCTGGGCCGGGCACAGAGGATGCTGTCCCATGCTAAAGACACCAACACATGATGGCCGCATCATCCTAATTAACTGGGAAGGGGCTCAGAGTTGCACGGGACTTGTCATCTACCAGCGCTGCTGTGTCTGGCTGTGCCCACCCCTGTGCCTTGTTCCTGTTACTTCCCACTCCCAACCCCATCGCAATTATGATGTTAGGGATGCACAATTCCTGATTTGCACCTTCATGAGAAGCTAAGCTGAGGGGAGAGAAGCAGGCTGCTATGCGGGGGAGCGAGTGTTGGATGCCAGAGGGGTTCAAGGTCAGCAAGTGCTGGAGACACTTGGGGCGGGAGCTGGATAAGGGAAGTCTTCCTGGAGGAGGTGACTCTGAATCTGATCTTGAAAGAGATGGGAATGAACCAGAGAGGGAGTGGAGGGGCAGTTCAGGAGCAGGAGGGACCCATGTGAATGGAGAATGAGGAGCAGCATGGCAGGGGCAGCAGCCCATCTGGGAGACTGCGGTGTGACTGAGAGATGGGGCAGGGGATGCAGACTGTGCCAGGGTCCTGTTGGGGCTTGGAGGACAGGCAGAAACACCCCCCTTTTCCAAACAGGGACACAGACACTCAGGAGTATAAAGGGACTTGACCAAGGTCATGTATTTGAACCCAGGACTCTGATGCCCAGTCTTGCTCTTTTCCATCAGCTGTCATCTGATTGTAGCTGTGGCCCCTGGTTTCCCAGCTCCCTCTCCTGTCTCTCAGGCTCTGGCAGACTAAGGGTGCTGCTTTTCCGCACAGTTTATTGTAATGACTTCAATTAAACCATCTTGTGCTGGATGAGTGAGCAACTCTGGGGAATCAATGGGCAGGGCTGGTGACCAGGGAAGCAGAGTCTCCTCTTCTTGTCCCTGTCCACCTCAGGTCTGGGTTCTTGTCCCCAACCTGGGGAGACTCAAGAGAAGAAGTGGGGCCAGCAAGGCAGGTATCAGGTCACAAGAGACAAGGAAGCATGGGGGTCCTACCTTCCAGACAAAGAGGGGCATGGTCAGCCCTTGGATGGCCATCTGCTCTGACATTGCCCACTGCTACCCTTGCTCTGCTGCTTTTCTCTGGTTAATTTGGACCTGCAGCTGCAGCTCCAGGAAGCTGGGCCACCCCTACCTGTCTGCCTTCAGCGCAGGCCCAGTATGCATGGAACCTTCCTCAGGGAAGAGGGGTTGCTCCATGGCCTGTGGCATTTTGTGTCCATTCTTCTGGGAAGAAACAATGGGAGGGAAATTGGGATTCATTAGGCTGCCATTTTCCATCTGTCCTCCCCAGACTAGGGTCTCCCCTTCTTCACATTGCTCCATTGGAAGGCTGACCCCTGGGAACAAACCAATAGGCTCCCTTGCTGGGCAGCTCCAGTTTGGCTTGGCCAATGGGAGATCCTGGCAGGAGACTGGGGGTGGGAGGTGAGAGCTTGGACCGCTCCTTGGCCCTTCTCTGCTTTGATGTCCCCTGCCTGGCAAGGGCTCCTGCCAAGCAGCCCTGCCCACTGCCCCAGCCCTCACTGGGCCCCAGCAAGTCCCCTGGGACTAGAGGTGGTTTCCAGCAGTTTGCAGTCTCTGGGGTTCCCAGCAGTCTTCTCGGTTGCTTTCATCCTGTCCAGTCCTCCTCATTAGTCTCTTGGGTTGAGCTGTGTGAGCAGAGCTCGGTTTCCTGCTGGGGCACTGATGGACATGACTCTGCAGTCCCTTTGCAAGTCTGGAATCTTACGTATTTGTGAGCAGACAGATGCAAGTAACTGTTTGGCTCTCAGGGCCCCATGTCCTGGTTATCCTGTGACAGTGTCCAGGCAGAGGGACCCCAGCTTCCCTTCCCCCTCCTAAGGTCCGTAAACTCCACAACCTTTACTCAGCTCCCCATGTTGGTTTTTAGTTATACTCAGACTTTTTTGCAGTATAACCTATCTGCAGCCAGCTGCATCCACAGAAAGTGGACACGTAGATGAGTGACCTTCTACTCTGGGGTGAATGTGTCCCCTCCAAAATTCTTGTTGAAACTTAACCCCCACTGTGGTGGTACTGAGAGATGGGGCCTTAGGGGAAGTGTTTATGTCATGAGTCTCCAGACTCATGAATGGGATTCATTCCCTGATAAAAGAAGATTCAGAGAGCTGCTTGTCCCCTCTGTCCCTTCTGCTCCCTTCTGCCATGTGAGGACACTCTGCTCCATCCCTCTGGGGGATGCAGGCACAGTGCCATCTTGGAATCACAGAGCAAGCCCTAGACAGACACCAAATCTGCTGGCCCTTGATCTTAGACTTCCTGCTCTCCAGAACTGTGAGAAGCACACTTCTATCCTCTGTGAAGGGAGCGTGTTGTTATAGCAGCAGGGTTGAGCTAAAACCCCACCCCTCCCACACGGTTCTATTCTCACGGCTTTCTAATTGTCTCCAGCTTTAATTCTCTTCCTACAGATTCACCATCATCAGATCTGAGCACATCACTCTCCTGACCCAAAACTGCTCCTTTCCTTCGAGGCTGACATTCAGGTTCCTTAGAGTGACATACAAAGCCGGACATAAGAGTGCCAGGCTCTTTTGCCACATGTCCCATGAATGCTCCAGCAGTAATGAACGGTGAGAGTCAAGTTCTCCCCAACTCTCTGCCTTTGAGTGAGCTGTTCCTAATTCAGAAGGGCTCTGAAACCTCATAGCATTGACCCTCAAAATCCCTGGGCATCTCACTAATGCCTCTTTGACCTTGACCATCATGAGCCATCTACTGTGCTTCTAAAGTACATTGTATGCATTCCTCTTATTCCATTTATCCTGAACCATGAACAACGTCTGTCTCCCCTTTTACCATGTGAGCAGCTTGCAGTCTGAGCCTGTCTTTCATTTCTGTCCCCCTAGCTGCTAACACTGCATGTGGAGTGTATTATTCCATTCTCCTTCACCATGACAAAACACCTGGGGCTGCATAACTTCATCAAGAAGAGAGGCTTATATAACTGGCAGTTCTGAAGGTCCCAGGGCATGGCCCTGGCACCAGCGCGGTTTGGTGGAGACCTTATGATGGATGCATTACAGATGTGAGAGCCTGTGTGAGCAGGACGGCGTGGTGAGGACGGAGGCTGAGCAGCCAGGCTTGTTCCTCTGTAACAACTCTCTCCTGAGAGCCGACTCGGTTCTGTGAGAACCACCTTCATCTCTTCTGAGGGCATGCTCCCTCCCCCGCCAGACCTGAGGACTGCCCAGGAAGCCTCACCATTTGTAAGTTCTGCTGACTCAACACCACCATGTTGAGGACCAGCTTCCAGCACAAGAACCCTGGGGGATGGACCATATCCCCAGCGCTGTGCATCCTTCATCTTTCACTAATCCATCCAACAAATATTTATTTTTTCTACGTGCTAAGCACTCTTGCAGTCTGGGGCTAAGGGACAGTACAGGACAAGGGTACTAGCTGTCCAGCTGTCACCTCTCTGTTCCCAGTCCACCCTTCTATACTGTGCTTTGTGACGCTCCATCTGGGATGCTGCAAACTCCTTCTGCTCTTCCTGGGGCTTCTGTTTTTTTGCCAGGAGGGCACTAGAGGGAGACCAGAAAGCAGGAGGAGGAAGCTGGAACCCATTTCTTCCCTGTGACTAGATGGACCTTGTCGGGGTGGCTCCAGCAAACCCTTTGGAAGCTGGCTCTTGTTTCTTGCTCCATTCAACAGTGCTGGGACCAGTTTTCTCATGATGCCTCACAGGCAAGCAGCAGCCAGCAGCGTCCCTTGGAGGCCTGGCTCCAACTCTGGGCTCCTCCTCCGAGCCCCAGATTCTGACCACCTCACTGCCTCCTGTGGTTGTTGCCTCAGTGTTCTCGCTTCAGTGCTCCCTGCTAGATTTTTCTCTCCTTCTCCCACGTTTTAAACTCACTTCTTTTATTCAGTCGTCCTGGCTGAAATGTCCAGCACAGTTCCTGCTCTCCTGACTAGACCCCGACTGATACAGTGGGGTGCATGGGTTGGGGGTAAGGCCCCTGGGACGTGAACGTCAAATTCAATTGGGAAGAAAGATAGCAAACCAATAATAAAGGAACTGGCAGAAAGTGTTATGTTGAAAAATCAGGGCGATGGAAGGGGCTGGTTACTTTCAGCTGGGTAGTTGTAAAGTTCTCTCCAAGAAGGTGGATTTTAAGCAGAGAAAGAAATAAGTAGAGACTTATGCAGAGAGCTGGGGTAGAAAGTTCCAGGCTTTATCAGTTGGTTTGCTAACACAGTGAAATACCCAAAGGACTTAACCAAGAGAAGATATTTCTTTAGCTCACATTTCTGGAGGTTTCAGCCCAAGGTCAGGCAACTCCATTGCTTCGGGCCACTGGTGAAGGGACTGGACGGATGGTTGAGCATGCGCCAGAGGAAACCACTCCTCCTGATCAGGAAGCAGAAAGAGGGAGGTTGGGCCAGGCTCCCTGATCCCCATCAAGGCACATCTACAGCAGCCTAGGGACCTCCCATCGGACTGCACCTTCTACAGGGCCACAGCACCTCTCAACAGTGCCACCCTAGGGACCTTTGGGGACACTACCCATATCCAATCCATAACATGGGGAGAGACCAGTCAGTGCACAGAGCTTATGGAGGGACCAGGTTTGTATTCAAAGATCAGAAGGGATGCTGGAGTGGACAGAGTGGGGTCGGGGAGGGGGCTGCAGAGGATGAGGCCTGAGAGGAGGACCTGGCGAGATCGCCCAGGTCTCCTTAGGCAGGGGGTACTTACGTATTTATTTATAATCCTGAATGTGCTGGAAAGCCTCTGCAGAGGGTTAAAACATGGAAAGTGACAAGATCTGACCTATATTGAAAGAAGATCTTTCTGGCCACTGAGGAGAGATCAGTGTAGTGAGCAAGAGTGGAGTTCGCTTCTCCCCACAAGAGACAGTAGGTACCTTTCCAGAATGCTAAGATTCATCCTAGGTCACTCTGTTCTGGACTTCCCGATTAATGCTCCTTCGTGGCTACCATGCTCTAAGTGATGCCTGCTGGATGAGCTCCAGGGGAAGCTTCTAGACCCAATCTTGGAAGAGGGCAAAACAATGCCCTTGCAATATTCTTGCTTTATAAAAAGCTCTGTTGTGCCCAGCTCACGTTTGTCCTATTTGTGCCACCATCAGTCCCAATTAAGAGGTGGGGTGCCTAGAAAGAAAATGAATAAGTCCTGAAGTTTCTCTGAGTCTCCTTTATTCTTCTCCAGCATCCAGTTCTCAACAAATCCTTCAGACTCCCTCAAAACATGTCTTGACTTGGACCCCTTTCTCCAGGGCCACCAGGAAACCCACTTCCAGGAAGCACTTTTTCTATTCCAAAGGGCACTACTCACAAAGACCGTAATATCAATCCTGCCCCCTGGAGTTGTGCAGTCTGCTTCTCTCCATACCCACCTCACCCACCCTCAGCCAGCCACCACCCCATTCTTACCTGTGTTACGGCCACGGACAGCCAGGTCTTATGCAGGCTGGGCCAGCAGCCTCACAGATAGTGTGAAGGTGGTACTGGTGGGGTTTGGGGTTTGCCTCTGACAGGCAGTAGGGGCCTTCTGGGTAGAAGGGAGAGTCTATAAGGAGAAGAATATTTCTATATGCTTCAGGCATTAGATCTTTGCTTTATTGAAAGAACCCTTTCTCCTGCAAATAATAAAATCTGGCGTTTGGGGGGATAGGAGGAAATGGATCACTTCCCGGAGGGCTAATGAGGTGATTTCAGCTGTTAGCAATTTTTCTCCAGAGCTAAGAAAAAGAGGAGGCTGGAAGACACAGGACAAAGCCGAGAAATGCTTCCACGCTCAGAGCCTGAGAGGCCTCACCGGCATGAGCTTCGCGGGGCTCCGGAACCTGCACCTGCTGCTAAACCAGCACCGCGTTCTGATTGGCTGTCTCCGCCCGACTCAGTCTGTTCCTCTTGCTGATTGGCCAGGGCTCCAGCCTCCCAGTCCTCCCCCCTGCCTTTCCGTCCTGGGATTGGCTGCTTTCTGAAAGGGCAGGCTGGCTTCCCTCTTGCCACCATCAGATTCTTCCTCATTAAACAAATGAATCACAATCCTAATTAATTTGAGCAACAGAATTTATGTAACTACTCCCAGCAGGATGGCTGCTCTCAGTCGGCAGCGAGATTAATTCCTCTCTCTGGGAAATTCCAGCCGTGCTGGTCAATAAACCTTAATAATGACTGAGATCTCCCCTCTGTCTCAGCTCAGGGCAGGTAACCCCTGCTAACCAATGCCCAGTTGGCTTGACGCCGTACCCCAGACACCAGAGGCCAAGGCCAAGGACCTCCCAGTCTAAGCGAGTCCTGATCTGCGTCCGGCACACAGTAGGTGTTCAATGAAGGAGAGGGAACACCTGGGCCTGGGATGTTCTGAATCACCAGATACCCACAGGGGTGCTTAATTTCTATTTCTGGAATACATAAAAGGGATCAGAAGCTTATGAAGTAGTCTCAAATCCTGAATTACAACCAACCCTTCCAGATCTTCACTCCCTCTCCTTCCTGTGACCATATTTTATTCACTGTTTACTATTATGCATTTTCCGGACTAGAGACAGTCGTGAATGTTGCCTTCTGTCCTGCCCTTGAACTATTCCAGTCTTTTCTTTCCAAGACAGACCTCATGTTGGCTACACGGGGTGAAGGATAGCAAAGTGGAAAGTGTTTCTGCAATTAGTTCTAATTCCAGCTCGGCCACTTACTTGTTGTTCTTCACCTTTCTGTTCTTCACCTTCCCTTCACATGGAAACCACTAGAGGTTCTTGGGAAAATTAAATAAGAAAACATGGTGAAAATATATTGCACAGTGCCTGACTCATTTAATTAGCAACAGGCAGTGTTTTAGGTAATGTGTTCAAGACACAAGATCACTGCTCCTGAAGAATTTAATTTCTAGGAGACAATAAGCAGGCAAGCACATATATAATTTTAGTTAGGAATCAGTGCTCTGCAAAAATAAAATAGAAAAATGTTATGGAGAGGGACCAAAGGAAGTGAGGAACTTTGTGGGGAGGTAACATTTGTGACCCAAATGACACGGAGATCTGGAAGAATGGCATTCCAGAAAGAAAAACTAATGGCACAGCCCCAAGTATGAGTAGCTGGGCATGCTCAATTTGGGATTCTGCTCTGCATTTTGTGGTGGCACAGGTTAACATTTGGTAAAATTGAATAATTTGCCCAGTCACCTACTTAGGGGGTGCTAGGGTCAATATTTGAATCCAGATCTCTTGCCCTTAGGTGCTTGTCATGATGATGGTACAGCAATGTAAGAGAAAAGAAGTGAGTGTGGATGAGGTGAGGGAGGAGTAGCTGGCCTTGTCCTCCAAGGTAGCTCTCCAGCTAAGTCTAAATCTCCCTGTCTCTTCCCAACAACAGGCAGGACTGTAGGATCTGGCTCCCACAAGGACCTTCCAACTCCACTGGCCATTGGGCCAGTTTCCTTTACATCTTCACTTTCAACAGGGAAGAACCAACTGTTTTTACAAGTTGGGGTTGTAATACATATATGCAGTGAAGAATAAAAAAAATATCTAACAACTCAAAAATCAGCCATAATTCTGGCTTCTGGAATTTTCATTATCTTTCTGGTAAGTTCCTAAGCACAAGCTTTGTAAGATTATGGACATACTGCAAGTACAGTTCTGGGGTATGTTTTTTCTTCCCATTGTGAAAAAAAAAAATTTGTATTTTTAATGGCTGCCTAATAGTTTTTCACATGAACCAACCAAAATGTAACTTTTAGGGTTTTTATAATATCAAGAGCCTTCTTACATGTAGATGTGTGTGCATAACATCCTAGTGGCGAAGCGAAATGCTCCCTAGCTGAGTCATGTAACCTTCACCTGAGGAAGCCATTTTCTGAGTTGGGGGAACAGGAGCATTTGCACTCCTGAACACCTGACTTATGAGTTGCAGCAGTTCACTGTCACTCTCTTGAGAAATCGGTATCATCACACTTTCCCTGACTTCACCTCTGCTATGGTTTGGAGTGGTTTCTTCCTCAAGGGCTCACATGTTGGGGGCCTGTCCCTCAGTGTGGTGATGTGAGAGGTGATAGAACTCCTAGAAGATGGAGTCCCGAGGGATTAAGGCAGTTCATGCAGGATGCTGAGTTAGTTTTTATAAAAAGAGCAAACCTGGCTGACCCAGCTGTTTGGCTTTCTGTCTGGTGATATTTCTCCCTCTCAGAAGACCTCCTGCCATGATGCTATCCATCATGAGGCCCTTACCAGAGGCTGAACCAATGAGGTCACCTAACGTCAGACTTTCAGCTTCCTGAACTGAGTGAAATAAACCTCTTTTCCTATAAAGTAGCCTGCCTCTTGTGTTTCATTATAGTAACCCCAAATGGACTAATACAACCTTTATTCTCTGTCTCTCCCTAACCCTGTGGTCTCAGGAAGGAGACAATAAAAAGGGGAAAGCTGTGAGAATGCAATTTGATGCTACATTTCAAACAATAAGTATGTAGTACTTTGGACCCATGAATGCTCTTTAACAACACTTTTATTAAATAGTACACTGGTGGGCAGGTGAGGCTGATAGAATCAGGGTCTAGTCTCAGTATGCCAGAGTCTAAGGTGACTATGTTTTGCTTCTGTAGGGACCTGCCAGGGAGGGTAGGAGGTAGTGGAGGTAATCACTGAGGGTTTGGGGGTTAGAGTTGGGGGGACCATGCTGTAGTAGGCCTGGAGAACCTGCCTGTACCTAGGAGGTGACTGAGAAAGCATTGGAAGGCCAAGGCAGGGCTAATGTTCACTCCAGCAAGGAAAAGGATGATGTCTGTCTCCTTCGGTTGCAGTGCAGGTTAAAGCTCCTCCCTTGGACTAGGACCATCACCATCTTCTCTAGGTTCCTGTTTTGCCTGAGAAAACAAAGAAAAAAGAAAGAAAATCCAACCAAAGAGGAATTCTGTTTAAGAAGAAAAGCAAGGAAAAAAAAAAATAGAGGGTGAAGAACTGGAGGGGGAGATGGATGGTTTGAGAAGTAGATACTTAAGCAGTCAGAGGTACTTTCCAGTTTGGACAAACTTATTACATGCCCACAGCTGACAACCTTGAACTCACAAGGGCCAATTGTCGAGTATTCAGATACCCCATGGGTCAGAGAAATGGTGTTTGCAAACTTACTTACTACAGACCATCCCTCTAAATTGATATGAGGCCCTCTTGCTGAAAAGCAATCTCTCAAACTTTCTGGAAGCTGATTACTTCCCAGTGGAGCAGACAATGAAGTAGTGGTGGAAGAGTCCTTCCTGAGGAATCCTTATGCTCCTCTGAATTTCTGGGAAGGAAGAGTGGAAATTAGAGCAGCATGGGCGAGATTAGGGAGGTGGGAGGAGGGCAGGGCTGGAGAGAATACAGAGAAGAGAAAAAGAGGCAGGAAGAGGGCTGCATATGGGAAAGAATTCTGCTCTTCTTACCCACTCACCTCGTGCTGCTAACCAATTGTTCTGTCTTCCCTATGGGCTGCAGGAAATGGCACTCTGGTGGCCAATGGAATACCTAGCAGTCATTGTCAGCTTCTAAGGTGGATGAATGGGGTGAGGGAGGAAGGCGGTCGTGTTGAGAAAATGGAGAAAGTAACAAAGGCAGGGGGCTCACTATGGGAACAGATTCCTGTTCAACTCGCTGAGCAGAGAAAGAAAAAGATCCTTTATCAGGAAACTACAGGAAAGAATCAAGGCGCTCCCTTAATGGGGTTCTAGGGGGCTCTTCAGTCTCCATAGCTTTGTTACTGACTTACTGTTAGACCCTTGGACCCGGCGGGGTAGACACTGGAAGGCAACCCCCACTCTCCAAGGTTGACCCTCCCCCACTCTCCAAGGTTGACCCTTAGGTGGAGGGCCTCCCTCCGGGCTGGAGAGCCACCTGCCCTCCCTCTTTGCGATCCACTGTCCCGTGGTTGTGTCAGGCCCTCCTTTTCGGGAGGCATGGTGTCTTCGGAAATAGACCAGGGTTTGAGAGATCATGGGAAAGCAACCCTCTCCTTGGGAAAATGCAACTGAGCCCCAGGATGACCCTGACCCTCACCCAGGGTCAGGCAGGGAGGGGACCGCAGGGATGGGCAGCAAGGGGTCAGCACGGCCTTCCTGATGTTGCAATTTTTACGCGCTTAGTATGCTCCCCTTTTCCCTCCAAAGGCCCACCCTGCGTGTGGTCTTGGCTGACAGCCACCTCTCCGAGATGCGCAGGTCTAGACAGACAGCGCCGCAGGTGGGGAGACGGCCCAGCTCCACCCGCTTATAGGGCCAGAATTCCTAGGCCTGTGCTCCAGTCTTTATTTCCGGGCGAGGTCGGGGCTGCTCATTGGACCATCCGAGGTGATTGACAGGTCAATAGCCCAATGAGGCTCAGAGGCACAGTGGCAGTTACCTGCTAGTTCTCTCATCGCGAGACTCCTGGGTAACGGTTTTTTTGTTTTTTGTTTTTGGCTTATCCCTTCAGCCATGTTTCGTACTCAAAATCCAGCATCTTAGTAAAGGGTGAAGGGCACATTTCTCCCTTAAAGAGGGGGTATATTTGAGGGCCTAAAAGTAGAAATGAAGTCTCCCAGAGAACATAGGAGTGTCATATTGAATGAGTCGCTTACTGAAGGGGACCTTGTTAAGAAGCTGGTGGGAAAGTGAGTGGGCAAGGAGGAGGAAGGGTCGCCAGGCACTGGGGACAGGGGACTTAGGCAGCCCTCAGAAGGCTGGAGTTCGAGGTGTTTATTGAAGCGTTTGTAGATTGTGTGAAATACTGAGGCCAGGGTAGGTTTGGGGGCCTGAATGAAATGATGGGGTCACTGATGGGGACTTCAAAGGCTCAGGGATCAGGGGCCAGAGTGCAGGCAAGTGGGGCAGTAGTTGGGTTCTTGTCTCTGAAAATGGGCTGCCTACAAGGGCCTCCCAGTGAGAGCTGGCCTCGATGGGAAAGGAGAGGCTCGGATTATGAGTTGATTCCCTGGAGCACGTAGAGAGGGTGGAGCGTGGAGATGGAGTAGTCCATCTTCGGAAGGTGCAGCCAGAGACGATGTGTCCTTGGCAAAAATGGCAGCAGATGGCCACATAGCTTTTTAGAAGATGGAGAGAGAGATGGAGATGAGACGGGGAGTTAAAAGATGGAAAGTATGATGAAGGGAGAATAAGTATTATTGGGGCTTTGAGTTGGAGCTCCAGAAACACTGGGAAAAAACTTTCTTGGCACATAGTTGTCACTCAGTAAGTGCTAGCTATTATTATTATCATCGTTGCTCCTCTTGAGGGGGGCTGCAGGGGACTGCACCCACCTGATAGTTCAAATGGACTAGGAAATCAGTGGAAAAGCAGTAAAAGAGCCAGGAAAACAGGCCGTTCCAGTTGCCTTCTTTGTCTCCCCCCTGGGCTTATGAGGATTGCAGAAGCCACTCTGCCATTGGGGAATGAGAGGGAAGGATTGAACTGAAGAGTAAGGGTGTTGGTATGTGCCAGAGCTGGGAACCCAGAGGGTTATAAGTATGAGTGGTGAAAGATTGCTCTTGTCAAACCTATGTTAATGGGGCCTGTTAGAATTGAGGTGAAAGGGGGTTTCGGGTGAGAATGAGAATGGGATGTGATGTGGGCAGGCACTGGATGAGCAGCGTCACCTTAGACATAACAGCTGTTGTGGTTGCTGGGTGGGGTTTGAGCAGAAGCTCACCTAGTTGTCTTTTCAGGGGAAAGGAAATGGTGTTAGAGTCACAACTCCATTGGAAATTCCTATCAATCATTGTCACAAGTGTCAACTTACTCAGGGACCACTGTGAGTCTTAGAGAGGCTGGGGCAAAGAGTCCCTGAGGAGATTCAGAGACAAGGAAGCCATTTTCTGTTTGGCAGGAAGGGTGCATATTGGCTAACACTCCTGACTGAGTACTGTGTGGGACGAACTGTGTGGTTCAAAAAGTTTCTGAATAGAAGAAATGAAACCACCCACATCACCTCCATTTCCCTTGGCCTTTCCTACTCCCTTTTATCAAGTTGTTGAATCCGAGGCATTTGTTGGAGGTGGCGGGTGCAGACTGGGCACATCTAAAGTGGCTAAGGGAAAGAAGATGTCAAAAGAACAAAGAATTATTTTGATTACCAAAATTATACTTCATATGGATCTGTTGAGGGATGGGGGAACCAAAGAGGTATCTTCCAGAAATAATTGAAGGGCAAAGCCTCCTGGAGTAGCCTACCCAAGCTAAGGAGCTGTCTGGTCTCTACTATCTTGGGAGATAGTATGGGGGAGAGGGAGCAAAGATGACAGAGATAAGGCTGAGAGGGATCAAGGCAAGATGGAGACAAGTGAACACGGGCTGAGGGTGTGGCTGAGAGGGCTGAGAGGGGCTGAATTGAGTTAGTTATATCACTGGCCATATCTTTAGAGTCTTTTATTTTCCTTTTCCACAAAACATGTTTCTACTAATTTACAAAGAAAATGTTCCAAGATTCCAGAAACTACTTTTTTCCATTTTACATAAACTCTTCCCATTCTTTCTGGTGCTCACAAGCAATTCCTGATGGTCCTACTCACTGAGGCTCAGACCTGGGCGGGGCCCGGAGGCCGGCAGTGTGGCACTTGGGGAAGCCAAAGCTAAGCAGTCAGCTTCTGACAGCCACCCTCCCTTCTCATCTCTGTGGCTCAAGGCCCACGGAAGCACTGGGGTGGCTGTGGAATGAGCCTCCCTATTTGCCACCCTGGGATGTGGCAGGGCAGCTGGGGTATAAGGCAGTGAGGGTGGCATCACGTTTGGGTCTGATGAATCACCAGGGTATGGGAAGTGAGCAGGACTGGCCTTCAATGAGGCTCATTTAGGGTGATCTTGGATGGTTTGCTCATGGTCAGTGAGGTACGAGGGAGCCCATCAGTCACTGGAAATGCTACCAAGAGGCTGGAATAAGGACAGAGTTACTGAAGGGGCCCTGAAGCCAGCTGTTGCTGGGATGGGAGGGTACTCTCCCTTCCCTCAAGAGACAGGCATGGGCAGTCAGAACTGTAGAAGAGGAAATGGGAGGGAGAAGACCCAGAGATGAAATTCCATCAAGCTGACTCTTGGAGCTGTCTCAGGACGTCTCTTTCTGTTCCCACTTTGCCTGAGATGGTTCTAGCAAAACATCGAAGCTGCATAAAACAGTCCCAAAGTTTTCTGGGCCTTCAAAAAAATGGCCTTTATCATCTGGGGTGCTCACTTCTGCTAAGTGGACTTAGGAAGTCCATCCCCAACAGAAAGTGGGAGGGCAGATGGCTTTGCTCTGTGATGGCCTTTTCTTGGTGACTCCAGATGTGGGGATGTCCAGGAGGAAGGGGAATGACTGGGGGCAGGAGGCAACGATCCCCCCATATCACAGACCTTGCCCAAGGTCTTTCCCCCCAACTGTGAGAAGGGGCTACAGGTCTGATGGTTAGGAGGTTTTGAGGAAATGAGGGCAAAGTCAGGGGCATAGAGGGGACTTATTGTGAAGGGAGAAACCACCCTGTGGCAGGAGAGCAGCTGGCGCATGATCCTCTGTCTTCCCCTCTTCCTCCTGGGCGTGTCCTGCAGCTGGCCTGTCTGTGAGACTTGACTCCCCATCCTGCTCGGCCTCCAGCCCCGGTGTCTGTCATCTGTCCTAGAGCAGAGAGAGCAGTGGGGAGGAAGAGAGGGGAGGAGGAAGGAGAGACAGCAGGCAGGGACGGAGACGGTCATGTACCGAGGTGGAAAGACAGCCTCTGTGACAATGACCTTGGCCTCACGTCTCTGTAGCTTGTCATTTTCAGTGGTCATACTCCTTCTCAAGGAACATTCACTCCTCCATCAAGGACTTGGGGCCTCTGCTCCAGTCATCAGGCTTCCTGAACCACTCAACTTGTATTGATGCCTGATCCCTCAACTTAGGAGGAGTGGAAGTGACTCACGGTGGCCTGCGCTAGCTCCTACGCGGTCCCTGGGAGTGAGCATCCCTTTCCACCGCAGCCATCCACGACAAGACTGCAATCCTCACAAAGGCACTTTTACAGAAAAACGAAAAAGATTAAAAAAGAAAGCCAAACCAGACCGTGTGAAAGATGGGTGCACAGTTGGCAGCGTGCTGTGGTCCTAAGCTTTGCTAACAGTTGTTTGAATCTACTGGATCCCAAAGCTGTTCTCATCTTGGTCTTGTGCAAAATGGGTTCTCCCCCGATCTGGGCATCTCCTCCACGTTGCAGGACTCCCCAGTCTGCCCGGAGACCTCATCTGCATACTTCTCACCTCCTGTCCCCTTCATCCTTTGGAGGGCCCTCTGTCTTGGGGACCTCTGCTCTGGCCGAGGCCTCTTCATGGTTGACTAATTGGGCCACTTCAGTGCTGGGGTGAGGAGTTAGGCTGTGATTTGGAAAGACGGCGGAGAGGGCAGGTCAGCAGCAAAGGCTGGAAAATGCTGCCCAGGGCTGGGTTTCAGCTTCTGCTCTTTTGAAGGCTTCTGAGAGCCTCCTCCCGTCCCTGACCTCCTGATGGTTACAGAATCCAGTCTTCACAGTTTTACAGAACTAACCCTGAAAACCCGAGTCCTGGGAAAGGCAGTTTTCTCAAAGGACAAAGTTTACTTCTTCACAAAGAGGATAAGTCTAGACCTCAGAAAATCCCACAAAACAAAAATGAAAACATGAGAACACAGTGTTAACTCTAAATATACGTGCTATTTATGTTAACATGGTCACAAATGGAGGAATGAATTGATGCAGGTGGGCAGGCCGAGAAGCCAGCTGGGCAGGTGCGACTGCCTTTAACAAGTCCTGGGACTAGGGGTCCATTCAAGTGCGTCTCCCTGGATGTCCTCATGGGCATGCGGCCTTGGCTTCAGAGTGTCTTTTCATGGCAGTAGGTGAGGGACATGGGTGGCAGAACCCAAGTCTCTAGTGACTCCAGCATGGCCATGATACTCTCTCCTGAGAGAGAACTGAAACCTGTGGAGTTTTCAGTGGCACACTGAGGGCAAACGTGCCCCAGAGAAACTTCCAAGGAGCAGACAGGGGAAGGTTGGAGCTTGGCGTCCCTCTGGAAGTAGTAGCCTGTGTGTGCCTGGCTGGTGGCAGGAGTCCCAGGGGGGATACTGGGTGTCCCTGGAGGGCCTGCTGTTACCACACTGTGAGGCCAACTCCAGGTCAAGGAAGTTTCTCCTCAAATCACAGAACTGATGGGACAAGGGTCCAATGGTGGGTTAGGGTGACACTTACTAAAGAAACGTATCATGTTCCTTGATATGGGTACCTTTTTAGGGAGGGCAAGAGGAGCTAGGACTTGCTCTCTTCTAGGTCCCTGGGATGCCCCAGCAAGCAGACACTTTCTTCACCTCATTTCCCCCTTTCTCTAGTCCTCCAGAGTTCCCAGTTCTGCCCTATCATCCTCTGGTTCCTCTCTGATAACTGGGTGGATGAGGTCAAGCCACCAGTGAGGGGAAATGGCATGGAAAGGGACAGCTTGTCAAGGAGCAGAAGCCTTTGAGTTGGGAATTGCACATGGAACCTTTGGGGCCAGGGCGTGGTCCTGAGGTGGTGGCGGGCAGCAGGCTGGAGGGCTGGAGCGGGCGGCCGGCGGCCCTCAGCAGGCTGGAGTCTAAGGTGCCTATGTTTGGCTGCTGTAATGAACCTGACGGGCCTCCAGAGTTTGTCAGGAAAGTTTTAGAAGGATCCACGCACGAGAGCCCACCAGCAAGCCTTCTGGTGGGTACTCTGAGGGATGTGTCTGGTCTTCCTGTGGCTGATGGGCAGGGGAGCTTTGGGCAGGTAGAGCCATGCAATGGTAGGAAGTACTAGGGATCATCTCGTGGCCACACCGCCTGTGGGCTGCATGGCCCCCCGAGGCTGAGGGACTGGCAGGGCTCTTCTGAATCCCCCAGTGCCCAGTGTCAATCCCGCTTCTTGGACTCTCCATGCTCTCCTGAGGGAACATGTCTAAGGGAGGTTGTGGGGTTGGGAGAGAGAAGAGAGAGGTTAAAGTAGACAGAGGAATAGTCTTGGAAAAGGTGACAACCACGTCCTTTCCATGACTTGTGTGCCACTGAAAACAGTTCTATGAACTCACAGAGCATGGTTATAGCATCTTGAGGGCCCTGTAGCCTGGGGGTGGGGGACTGGCTACACTGCATTTCAGATCAATCCTGGCAGCTTGGAGAAAGTGTTTGCTTTTACAGAAGCGGGCCTGAACTTGGTCATGGTTCATTACTCCTGGTTTCTGGTCACTTGAAGGGGTGGAAGTGGGGGCATGGTGTAGCCCCGGCTGGACGCGTCCTTTCTGTCTTCTTGGGGTGTAATATAACAGAAGGAACTCTTGCGCTTTTTCTGGGTAGTCCAGAAAAGAGGACTGTGAAAGGCAGAGCCTAGAGTGTGGGGAAGGGCTAGGGTCAGCAGTCCCAAGAAAAGGAAGAAAGGGGACAGTCAGACCCATCTGAGTGGGCCTGGCCACTCTAGCAGTGTAGGAGGAGCAAGTCTGAGACTGGAACAAGACAACAAGAATGGGAGGTTGTGGCAGGGTGGGGGCTAGGTCCCCCCTCTCTACTTTTTATATGAGGCTCCTCCCCTGGGCCCCGGATCCTGATAGAAACGTCAGGAGGCAGTGTCTGGGGAAACCGGAGGCCTGATTACAAGGGAGTCGAGCCAGCCAGCTCACGGGTATGGTGTGTCTCCCACCAGGAAGGGCCTGGTCATCCCTCCTTTGCTAGCTCCTTCTGGATTTCTTTGCCACCCTGGCTCTGCTTTTCTGTTTAGCTCTCTTTAGACTTTTGGTGTTAGAAGAATTGTGGAGTTTAGTAAAACAAATACAGCATGGTAGCAAAAGGCTTGGGTAGCTTTTTGTCTAGAGAAAAGAGCTTTGGGGTGTGAATTTTCTGTAGTTAATAATTATATTGGAGATAAATAAGAAATAAGCCAACGGGTGACTGGGAGGACGAATGGTTCATGTTTTTCTTTGGCAGACCAAAATTCAAGATGGCAGGCCTTGGGGTTCGTTAGGGAGGTCATAGTGTGAGGTCCGCTGGCAGACTGGGTGAATGGCTGGGCTGGGTCTTTCCTATAGAAATGATCAGTGAAGACTTTTCCATGCCTGGGACAACCTTCTGCTGAAAGACACAAGTTGAAAAGCAGAAGTCTCCAGGTGAAAGTGTCACACGGTCAAGGTGTTTCTGTGTTGCCTTGGAAACTTATCCCTATGGCTGGGGCGTGAAAAGAGTCCTCTTTCCCCCTGGCCTACACCTTTCATAGTTTCTCAAGATTTGTTCCCGTATCATGAGGATAAAGAATCAAAAGGACCTAGCCCCTAAATCCAGAACAGACTGGTTTTCTTGGGGACTCAAGAACAGACTGCACCTTCCCAGGAGTGAAGTCTTTCAAGTCCCTATGTCTGAATCAGTTGCTCCTCAAGGAGAGCCTGTTGATCTGAGTTATATTTACCTTGTCTTCAGGGCCTTTTAAAGGTGCAAAGGAACAACAACAAAAATGGGAACTATATCCCACCATTCTCGCTCGACTTTGCAAGTCTGCAAGAAGCACCTTCTTCATGAAAACCTGTTACTTGTCTTATTAATTACCCATGAGACGCAGGTTTGTGTGGGAAAAGAGGAACAGAAGATGGAATTTCTGAGTCAGAGACAGGTAGAAAGAAGCAGCTTCCTCCCTTGTCTCTCTGAGCTCCCTAGGCCTGGGAACAGGCTCTTTCATCCCGATATCCGGATGTTCAGCATATTGTAAGAGCTCAATAAATAGGTATTCATTGTATTGAACTGAATTATTTGTTGAATTTCCATGTGGGTAAATACACAAAATTAGCTCCTAGAGTGGAACAATGGACAATATACATGGAGGGTGGGGTGTGAAGTGGTCTATGAAAATTTGAAGGGAGAAATAGAACATTTGATAAGTAGCCCCTATTAGTAGTGGAGGCAGAGTAGATGTGGGGAAAGGAGAGGGAAAGAGAAGGTGAGAGAGAGGAAAGAGAAGGGTGCCAAGTGCAAGGCTGGAGCTTCCTTCAGGCCTGTGCAGACTTCTTCCCCAGAAGGTTCTTAAGTCCTTGCCTTAAGTCTGGCAAAGAGGATCCCTGACCCCTTCTACTAGAAACTAGCATGACCAGAGCCTGCCATTCTTGAGGACTTAGAAGGGAGAGGATGACTTTCCAGATGGTGTGGAAGTTGGAGGTCAAAGCCCTAAGGCTACCAGGAGAGTGTAATGTTGAGTCTTCCAATAGCTGTGTAACAGAGAAGAGTTTTGACCTAACTGCAAGGTAGCTAGTACTCATGGGTACCAGAGAGAGTCACCCCCTGTGTAGTCTCTTCAGATTGACCATTTTGCTGGGAGCTGAGTTGTTACCTGTTGTAAATATAATTAGGACCCCCCCTCCAGCTTGTTAGGAACCCCACAGTTGCCATGTCACCCCACAATAATCTGGCATCTGGGAAACATAGCATCTGGCTGTGGGACGGGGCGGTCGTGACTGCAGCAAAGAGGAGCTGACCAGTAGAAGTAAAATGTCCTTTCCAAAGTTCAGAGGACGAACAAAATGTTAAAAATCTGTGTATGATCTATGATCACGATCATTTTACTCAAGAGCTTTCAGCGCCACCAAAGGAGGAAGGATATAATTTCATAAGAAACATTGTTGTTTTGGGGTCAGACTGTGAAAACTGGCTCTGAAGAACCATTGCTAGAACTTGACCTCCAATGACGTGTGATCTCAGAATAGACCTCGTTCTTAGTATTTGTGCTTGCCCGACGACTGGCCAGCATTGGGACCAAGGAATCTCAGTCTAGTCCCCAATCTGCTACATGGCTTCTGTTTTGACGGCACACGGGTTCCCTGTGATGGCTCCTACGTGGAGACCAAGTAGACGCATAAGGGCTGGGCAGATGCCAGCGGCTCAGGCCAGACTGGACTCATGAGTCCCGATTCCATGACTATGCTCCAGAGTCTCGTGACTCAGGGTCGTTTCTTATGCTCTTACTGGCAGGGGATGTGTCAATGCCTTCTTCTCCTTTGCAGTTTCTAAGTGACAAAATCCTACTCATCCTTCAAAACCTAGCTCAAGTGCCATGTCCTCTGAAGTCTACCTTGGGACCCCTCTCCCATGCCACACCAGGAAGGGATTTTCGATTTTCCCTACTCCCGTATGCCAGCAGCACTTTGTATTCTGATTTCTCATTCATGTGCTCTTATTAGTGGTCACTGATGCGATGATGTCTTTGCTACATTGGCTTTGTCTCTGGGGGCAAGGGCAGTCTATTTTTTGTTTCCTCTGTGCTTGGTATATAGGAGGTGAGTTGAAGTCCAGCTCACTAGAACTGAGTTATGTTCGCGGCTCTTAATACAATGGGCAAGGCCGGCATCCGGGTTTTGGACAGCAGCAATCCAGGCTGGAAGCTGCCTTGCGGGTTTGACAGCCTCACCCTTGGGTTGGGTCCTAGAGACGGCACATTAGACTGAGGTTCAGAGATAAGACTCCATTTAATAAATGGTGGACAGAATAAAAATGTCTTAGCTTTCTCTTGACGACCATGCAGTAGAAGCATGACTTCGCCGACTGAAACCAGCGTTGGTGGAAATGACCATGAGGAGCAATGCTAAGGGCCCAACGCTGGACCCTGGCAAGGTTGACTTGGTCCACCTGCTCTGCATAGTTCTTCAGGTTGTGTCAGGAAGCTAGCTGCCTGGTGTCTGAGCTGCATGTGGGGGACTGGCGTGCCTCGTCCTGGCAGGGGGTTGGTCGTAACAGGCGGATGCAATGGAGAGCTCTTGACTTCAAGGGTAGAATCTTCGATGGTGAGATAGCTGTGTTTCTCTGAAACAATGGCTGTGTTGGACTGAAATCTCTTTCTTATAACTAGGACTCATGGGTTCTAGTTCAGCCTTCAGCATCCTTTTAAGGATCCAAATGTCTCTCCTCCATATGAATATACAAAGTGAGCAGGCAAACAAATCTCTCCACCAGTTATTGTAAAATTTCTTCTCTTTTAATCACCCACCCCCATGCCATTCTTCATAGAATGTGTTTTTAAGTCCTTCCACTGTTTTACTTGCCCCTCCTTGGACTTGCTGTAGGTTCTTGATGCCCCTTATAAATGTACTGCAGGGTCCTCAGCTGGACACAGTGTGTATAGCTGAATCATTACCCAGGCGCCATAGTTCAGTGAGCGCAGTCCAAGGAGGTTGTAGACAATAAAAACCCAAATTTCTGTTGTTCTTCCATTTTTCTTAAAATTTGCACTGTTGTTAAGTGAGGTTCTCCATTTTATACTCGGTAAAATTGTTTTATGTCCAGGCTTTGCCAAGCATCCTTGGTAAATTTCATCTTTTTAGATTAACATCCAATCGACTGAGATACTTCTGAGTCTTGATCCAGTCAGGCAATATGAGCTACATCTCTCTATTTTGTGATATTAGCATTTATTGAGGGGCACTATTTTTATGTCTTTGTTTCCATCATTCAAAAAGAAAATGTTGAATGGGATGGAGCCAGGAAGAATAGGACTCTAGTTAATTGGGCAGTGACGGGTGGACCTAGTCACCCTGTCATACCGTACAAACTTCTGTCGGATTAGTGTGGGTATTTTTAGACATGTTTTCGAATACCTAGTTGGTCAAGGTATATAACATGTCCTTGTTCTTAATGACTACTATTCTTAATCTTGTTTACCCTATCAAAATAAGAAATTTGGTTAGTGTGGTGTGACCCTGTAATGGGAAAGTTTTACCCTGATATATATCCTAGGAGAGGATAGCATATCTCTCTATCTGATGCTGATATCCTTAAGACAAGACAGTATTTTCTTTTTTCGGATCGTGTTTACAAGCAATATTCTACTCTGGTACATTTTATTGCCTGGCCAAGAAGGGCATGTCCTTTGTAGATAACTTGGGTGGCAAATTGCTTATTTCAAAGGAGTGGAGTTTCTGTGGCGTTTTAAAGACCGATTCCTTGGGAACTTGGTGATAGCAACCTTCTTTCTTGGAACCCGACTGAGAAAATGTAACAAGCTTGCAATGCACTCTTGGGATTTAATGGCTCCACCAAAGGGACTAGCCAAGTCCCGCCCGAAGCAGCCAACTAGAGTTCAGATGAGAGAGGAACCACTGGTAGGTTGTAGGGCCTTGGGATCAGGGAAAGCCATGTGGCGGGAGGTAGGAAAGAGATGTCTTTAGCCTCCTGGTGTCCTTTATTATTTTTTTCCTTTTCCCTTCGAGATTTCTTCGAATCCTTCCAGGAAGGCTCTTCCCTCCCCAGTTCAGGCGCAATTAATTTGCCAACTTTTACCAGATGGTCTGTGAAAGTCATGAAATGTTGAATGGAGGCCATGGCTGGGTTTTAAGCTCAATAAGAGTTTTTAACTAGTTGCTTGGGCCGTCTAATAGTACGTGACATGGTTGAGTTTACTTTTGAACTTCAACTTTAGTCATTCTTGTAGCTACTGCTGGGGTCCCAGGAATGAAGAGTTGAGCATTCCAAGGCACTGAAGGTTTATGTCATCAGTCACCCGTCTGCCTGGGTCAGGAAAGGTGACTTTTTCCCATTCCATTCTTGAGAAGGAAAGGGGACAAAATCTCTTGTTTCTTTCTTAGCTTTTGGCACTTCCCTAGCATTCTGCGAGGGATCCTGGTTCCTCTCTGCCGAGGGCATGTTAGACCTGGTCCCTCCTGAGACTGAATGGATTGGGTTTTCCCCACTGAGAGTTCGTTTTAGCTGCTCCACCTTCCTGCCATGACAGTATTTCTGAAACAAAGATTGAAAAGCCTCAATTTGCCAGGTTGAAACTGGAGTGGGAGAAACACCAAAAGTTAAATGCAAAATGAATCTCCAAGAAATACTCTCTTGGTACGAGTATGTTCCTGATGCAATGATTCCTCTCCCTTCCCTCCCACTTTTCTCCTCTGCTCTTTTGCTCCTTGGTGGACATTTCTCTCCATGACTGATACTTTGTCTTTCTGGCCAACATATGGCACCAATAAGGAAAAGGCTACCTGTTGGTATCCGACCTCCTGGCTTGTGGTTCAAATGAATACCTCATTTCTACCTTGGTGAGATGCTACTTTTAGATCCAGAGAACCCCAAAAGACTCCAGCTCTAAACGTGTTTGTAATCTGGACTTTGAACGCAATCCTCTTTGTCAGAGGCAGTGTTAGCTTGTAGAGTTGGGCCCTTTCCTTGGAACTCTGGGCCTCCTGATGTTGTGGTGACTGGTGTGGCTTCTGTGAGAGCTCAGGGGCAGGGACCTGGGAGAGGAAGGATGCAGGGCATGGCTGAAGGGCAACCTTCTCTGATGCCCACAAACTGTTGTCACCCTCTCTCTTCTTATTAGTAAGAAAATTCAGTAATTGTTGCCAGAGAGTCTCAAGGTGTCGCTCCTTTGAGACCACCATCTGCCTTCAGGGCAGGTTCAGATCCTTATTCTAACAGGTCTGGCTGTTTACTGGTGTGGAAGGACAACAGGGTACCATCAGGTGTGACTTGCTATGGCATCCTTTCCTCTCAACCTGGATTTGTTGGGGACTTGAATGTTACCAGGCAGCTGATTGTCCCTCTCTTGTAAGGCTTTCTTCCAAGGCTTAACACCTCTTAGAAATTGAATAGGATACAAATTCAATAACCAGTAGGTTGTGCCATAGTCTGTTTAGCTGTGTTTAAGAATCTGCTGATCTATACGTAAAACAGAAGGATGTAATGATTGTCTTGTAGCTTTTACTTTCTTTTTCAGGTGGTCTGTATTTTGATTTTTTTCCCTGTAGCGGTAGTCAAGTCAGAATCTGTACTGCCAAGAAAAGAAATTCAAGTGTCTCATTCCCTGGGTGTCCCCCCTCATTCCCCTGGCTGTAAATTCCTTGAGGGTCAGGGCTGCATCCTGCTCATCACTGTAACCCCAGGGGCTGCTCAGGACCCTCAGCGCTGATAGTGTGGAGAGCCTGGTGGTCATATCATCCCGTCCTCCTGGACCTGGGTTTGGGTGACACTACTCTCTGCTGGTGACACTACTCTCACTTCTCAGTGACCTCTGCTGGGCTAGGCTGGGTCCTGGGGCATTTCTCCCCTGGTTTCTATGTTCCCCTAATTTCAGCCAGATTTATGTTTCCAGCTCATATGCTAATGAAAGACCACCAATTTCCTCTCTCCAGCCTCCGACTCTCCTGTGAGATCCACAATGAATTTTAACTGCTTGTCTAATTGGCATTTCATATGTATCATGTCTAAAGCAGAATTTGTGATTTCCTTTCCCAATTCCATTCCCCAATGATCCCTGCTGCTGTCTCCCCCACTTCAGGAATGGGACCTGCAATTGTTCAGAACTTCAAAACTGGGACAGCCCTTGATTTGGACAGCCCTTGATTTATCTACTGTCTTTGCACCCCTGCAACCCATTCCCCATCAAGGCCCATTGCCGCTGCCTCCAGAAGGCATCCTTGACTTGTCCATTTCTTCATTAGCTCTGCTGTGAACCATCCCTGCACGAGTTCACTGCCGTTGCTAGCCCAGACACTGGTCCTCCTGACTGCGTTTGAACTTGCTCTGAGCAATAGCTGAGCTGTCCTTCGAAACTGTGAATCCAATTCTGTTGGGTATCTTGCTCAACAGCCTTTTCTGGCTGTCCTCTGTGCTTTGAATAAAATCCAAACTCCTTGCCATGGCCTGAAAGTTGGGTCATTAATGCCTCCCAGCTGATCTTGTTGGATTTGCCACCTGCCCATGCTTTCTGCTCTGTTCACGCCAGCCTTCAGATACTTCCAAACCAAAGTAGTGTCCCCTTAGGATCTTTGCTTAGCTATTTATTCTGTCTGGAATGTTCTTTCCTCTGATCTTTGCACTGAATCTTTCTCAACATTAAGACCTTAGTTCAAATGTTGCCTCTTCAGAGAAGCTTCCCCATCCCTGGAGTCCCCCAGCCCCCGTCCAACGTTCTCTCCCACAGTCCTCTGGGTGGTCTTCCTGCAACACCGCTCTATCTGATTCCTTTCTGTCTTCCCTACGACGTGCAGGCTCCGGGAAAGCGGGCGCACTCTTTCATGTGTCCCATTGTGCAGCTGGCACATAGTACATAGTAAGTGCTCAATTAATAACTCAGCGGATGCATTGAATTTGTCAGGTGAATGTTGAATGTATTGGCAAAGCAGGTGCAAATAGTGCTACTCCTCGGTTGGAATGAACTCAGGCTCGTAGGATGAAAAAGCTAGGTACAAATGAACTCACACTCATGGACAGAAAATGCTAGCATTCTTAGCTTCCTTGGGCTTTTGCTTCTTGCAACGATGCTTTTAGTGATTTTTGCATATCAACCACATAACAGTTTAAGCATTCAGAGAAGCCGGAAATTAAGTATTCTTTAGGGACAGCATTTGAGTCTGGCTTGAGAGGAAGGTGAACAACAGACAGAAAAATGTTCAGCCTGTCCTTTGGCATTGACGGAAAGAGGTCCAGGGCAGCACCGCCAACTGGCATACTGACTGGGGGATGTTAATAGGGAGTTAATGCCACGCATGGCTTTTTGGGGTGGTTCCTGGCTTGCTGCTTCTGGTAGCCACAGCTTGTCTCCCTTTTGATTAGGCTCGCTTGATGACTCTGTTGAGAACTTAAATTTGCCTCTCAGTTGTGGCGACCTCAACTATTTCCCACCTCTGGTTGCCACGTGGGTCCTGCGTGCGTGCTGTTCCCAGGCATCTCTCCTGCACTTGTGCAGTTGGGAAAGAACTTCAGACTCCACCAGACACTTGGTTGGAGCTTTGCTTTGTATGTCCATGTAAGGAAGGGGTGAGGGCAGCCTTGATCAAGTGTCCCCTAGGCGATTTCACCTAAGGGATTGAGGACCTCTCGTAAGTAATTCTAGTAAGTAAATTCTAGTAAGTAATGAGATCTTTTGATCTCATATGTCTGACGGTGGGTGTCACCAGTCACAAGAGGCTGTCAGAGAAGTAGACAAGTGTGCCACGCAGATAATGTGGCTTCCAGTTCTAACTAAAGAGGTCACTGAGCAGATGGAAACAGGCTGGCTGTTCTCAATGGTAGAAAGGGCATATTGGGAATCTGAGTCTAGTCAGGGGGACATGAGGTTGTAGGTAATGGCCACCCAAACTGAGGAAGTGACCGACCATCCTGGGAAATTCTAACTTGGACATTTTTTGTTCAGTGTGTATTCAATGAGTGTCCACTTGGAGGCGGGCACTTTCCAGTTGTGGGGGATCTTTGGCAAAAGACACAAAGGTCCTTGTCTTCAGGGAAGCATCCTTCTTAGGGGAATCCTCAGCCTCAAATGTGGGAAAGTCTGAAAGAGATGTAAAACTGGTCCTTCTAACACTGAGAGTTCGTTCCTCCAGATGAGATTCCGGCCCTGCCCTCGAGGAGCTCACAGTCTGGAAGAAAGGGGAGACAAATAATGACTATATTTACTGCGAGGCCGAAGTGGGAGAAGGTTCCATAGTGACAAAGGCATTGGCAGAGTGGTGGGAGTCTGTTGATTTGGGATGGAGGTAGTGGGAGACCCAGGAAAACATTTTGGGCGAGGTGGTGTTTAGCGAAGCTCAGTCTTGTACCAGGGGGTGATGACTGCGGTGGGGAGGTCCTGCCTGGTGAAGCTCCAGGCAGAGATGGAACCAGGACACGGGTTGTCCCCAAACAGCTAGTGGTGAGGGGGCAGATGGGCCTTCCAGGTGGAGGGTGGTGTAGGGGTTGCTCTGCACCCTGTTGTTCTTTTTGCTCTGGGGGAGAAAGAAGTCAGGAGCTTTGGAAAATTCAAGGGCTTCCCTCTGATTGGCGTGAACAGCCTCAGCAGGGGGAATAACTGTTGGTGGGAGAGAGGGAGGGAGGGAGGAAGAGGGAGGGAGAGAAAGAAAGAGAGCAGGAGCTGGTGGGCAGCGCTGTCAAGTTCAGGGTCAAGGCTTTGGCACAAGGCTTTGATTCCAAACTGAAATTCAGCACGAGCTGATGAGGAGTTTAGGATTTTTGAGAAAGGCACTGCATTTTAGAACCTAGGTATTTATTCTTTACAAACATGCCCTTATGTCGTTTTTAAGGGTTATGTGATCTGCGTTTGCACTGAAGATTTTGATAAGAATGTGTCTTTTCATAGACACGTGCCTATGGAGAATTCATAGGTAAAGTAAAGGGATGAAGTAGAAGAGACCAGTATCTGAAGCCACGGGGAAACCCTGGCACACTGGGTCACACGTAGCCTTGGAAGTGTCTTCTTCACGGGGGGTCAGAGTGTCCAAATAACTCTTGTTGATTTGTTTAAAAATCTAATAAAGAAAAAAAAGTTGATGGAGTGAGTGATGGACAGGCCTGAAGTCTCGCGGTGATAAGCGGCTGCCAGGTGACGGTCCTTCCAGGGAGCTGGAGGCTGGGGCTTGAGAAGTACTGCTGCCCTTCTCCTCTTGTCTGCCTTTATGTCCACCATCGGGACGGGACGGACACACTGCCTGGTCCTGACACCTGCTGTTCTGGGCTGTGGGGAGGCTGCCCCTGCTTCCTGCCTTCACTGCCTCTTGTCAGTGTGAACTCGCTCCTCGAGACCCTCTTCCAGAGCGTTGGAAAGCTAGTTTTCTGCTGATACTGTCGCCTCCTAGCTGTCCCACTGGAGAGTGGGCACTGCAGATCAAGGTGACCATCTCTTAGGGCTTGCTGGAGTCAACTCTGCTCACCCTTCCCAACCTGGTCATCTGTGATTTTGATGCCACCATTTTGGGAAGTGACCTCGCTGGAGTTTGTTAACACTTAGTCCCGGGCTGGAGAGCAGCCTTCAGTGGGCTCTCAGAGTTCCCTGCAGGGACCACACTGCTAGGCAGACGCTATTGGGTCTTGGGCTGGGCCAACAGCTTCCCCGTGGCCCTCCCCATCACCAGCACGGGAATGCCAGACGCCCTTCTCTCCTGGGTAGAGGCTTATCAGCATTCAAGCAGACGAGTCACCATCCTTGCTCCGTTTCATGCTTACTGAGCTTGTTGAGGGCCACTGGCCCAGAGCTGCTCATACTTAAGGGACGAGGCAGGAGCAGAGAGGGGATTCTTATTATTTTGTCATTATTATTACTAATAGGAACATCTACCATTCATGCCAGACGCATTGCGTAAGTCCTCACAAATGTGCAAGACCCCAAGACATTTGGTATCTTGTCTCCATTTTACATATGAGGAAATACTCAGAGAACTCACATAACTGAGAGGTGCGACGAGGACTGGGGTCCTTCTGTCTTCAGTGTTCATGCTCTTTCAAGTCCTGTAGATCTTCTAGTGGCCTCCAGAGTGGGCTGGCCCGATCACATGGCACTCCACCAATATGGAAGCACACAGTTTGGAGCCCCCCTGCCCCGTATGGCGTCTGCCTTAAGGCCAGCCAGTACTCCGTGGGGTTGGCATGAGTGCCACCTGGCAGGGCTGAAGGGGCGCACATGGCCTTGCTCAAGTCCCAGGGTCTCCCCCTCCCCACGCATATATAATGGCCTTTTCCTCTATTTTCCGCCATTTTTTTCCAATCTCCAAAACACTTTTTTTTTTTTATCTAAGATTTCAGTGGATCCTCAAAATAGCCCTAGAGAGCAGGCAGGGCTGAGATGACGATTTTGAGTGGACAGATGAGGAATGGAACGTCCCAGCCCATCTAAATGAGTGAATCGCTTATACACAGCAGTAGTTGGGGCACTGTCTCTCTTTGGGTACCAAGCCAGATCACTGATTCCCCAAGGGGGCTGACTGGTTTTGTGTTGGCATCTTGTTATGAGAAAGGTTGCTTTTTAATCAGCTGGTCCTGGCAATGGGGGTCCCGAGAAAGGGGACTTGGGGGAACTTCCATACCAGCTTCCCTCTTGCCTTGGCTTCTCTTCTTTGCTTCTTCCCTCTATAGATTTCTGTCAATTTAAAGCTGACAATTTATCTTTCTGGTTTTAGTCTGATTCTTGCTACTGGACGTTGGTCTTAGCTCTGGATTCCAGGGTGCTAGAGATAGTGAGAGAGAATTGTAGACAGGAGAACAAACCAGGATGTGGCAGGAACACTAGAGTAAGAGGGGGTGAGTGTCCTGCTGGGGATCGTTGTGTAGCTCAGCTTGGGTCTGGAGTGAGGAAGCTCAGGGGATTTTACGATGTTATTTTATTTGTAGACGGAGGTCTAGTGCAGTGAGCAGGTAGGGAGGTGATTGACCAGGGTGGTCTGGTAGAAGGAGCAGGGCGATCTGAGAAGACACTTTCACAAGCCTGTCAGGGGTGTGGGGAAGAAGGATGGGGGAGGGACCTGGGTCTAAAATGCAGGTCACTCCAGGGCTGGACACACGCACCCAGAATGGGGGGATCTAAAATGAAAGGCTCGGACAACATTTTGGTAAATGGTATCTACCCAAGAAAGTGGATTTTCTTTTTGATTGGGCAAAAGCATTGCCAATTCAAAATGGACTCTATGTGAATTTTCATCCCGAATAGAGTGTGGGCTGGGGTTGCTACTTAGACCTCCACGAGGGCAGGCCAGCTCAGTCAGAGGCCTCTGGCATCGGAGCCCGGGGCAGGCCTGGGTTGGAGCCCTGGGTGCTGCTGGGTGATGCCTGGCAAAGTCGTTTCATTTCTCTGAGCATGCTTCTTCATTTGAAAAATGGAGATGACACTTTCCTTGTAGGACTGGAGGTAGATATCTGTGAACTAAGGTTAACAATGGAGCTTTGAGATAGTCAAGCTACCCTTAAAATCACAAGCCTAAGTTGCTGTTAAGATCAGAGGAACACTGGCTTACGACAGAGACCCCAGCCTTCCTGACTCGCATGCTGAAGGTGAGCCCCTAACTTTTGACAACCTGGATTGGTGACTCTGCGGGGTCTTATCAGAACCCTTGTAAACAGTTCTTGCATGTGAGACCTCAAAGCAGTGACATCAGCGGTGAGGATAACGTCAAGAGTCCCTGGGGTCCAGCTGGGGGGAGGCTCTATGGTTCCAGAGAAACCGGTCAGGTCCTACTTACTCTGACTTCCATGTGTTTACTCAGAGATCACCTCCCACAGGCGATGCGGGCAGGCTCCAGAGCCCTCTGCTCCTCCACCCGCAGGCCCGAGGCCTACGGCTGCCTTCTAGATGGCTCACACACGTCCTCATTCTCAAGACACTGCTTCTGCATCTGAGTGTAGCTGCCTGAAGCAAGGCTGCTGGATTCAGTTCCTTCTTTAATCTGTTGTGATTAGGATTGGAGAATTCCTCACTGTGTTGTCCCCTAGAGGCCATCATGATGACCCTGGGGCGGGGGAGCCACTCTTTTGATTGTCCTTGCCTGAGACAAAGCAGCAGGGTGAGGACCGTGGACACTTGGGGGCTCTTTTTGATTAATTTTGTGGAGATTCTCTGCTGGTCCTTTCTTCAGATTCTTTCCCAAATCCTTTCCTCCCCCGAGGGTGATCAGGCATCCTCCCCGTAACCAGGGTGGGCCATCTCCTTGGGTCTCGGCACCATTGGCCTCACCTGCCTCCAGGAAGATGCAAGAACTTCCTTACTGGCCAGGCTGGCCTGGGCTCCACCTGCTGCCACCCACGCTTCTCCTTTCTGAAGCCGGTACCTCGTCACCAAATGGAGTATGCATTCCCCTGTCGTCTCTGCTCTCCCGGAACCACGGTCTTAACGACTCTTCCTCATTTTTGACTCCACTTTTTTCTGGTCCTCAAGTTAAATATCCCATAAATATCAAGTTGAGTGCTTCCATGGCCAGAAGCCCCCGAGCCAGGAGCAGCAGGGGCAGCAGGGGAACCAGTGCTGTACCAGGTCACATCCTGGCCCTGTGTACGTGGACCGTCTCCCTCCCTCCTGTCCCAGATGCTGACTCCTGGACTCAGGTTACCTGAGTGCCCCAGGCCCTTGCGAGCTAAAGCCCAGCTTTCCTGCGTGGGCCCCCCGCCCTGCCCCACCTCCCGTGCTCCCGTCCCCTCTCTGCAGTGTTGGTTCTCTGGCCATGTTGTATCTTAGGGCTTCTGCCTGGAACTGCTTCCCCTCTTGCTTGCCTGGAAAACCACCTCCCATCCTTCCAGGCCTGGCTCAAATGCTACCTCCTCTGGAAGCCTTTCTCACTGGCAGAATCAGGGTGGCTCCTCCTCTTCTCCTGAGCTGCTCCTGTGGCTCTGGGTCCTCTCCCTCCCTGCTGCGAGTGGTCTGAGCTGCCTTCCTTCCAATAGGTGATCAGCTCTCAGGAGGCAGCAAGTGTGATCGTGGCCTACTTCAAGGCCTGGGACATAGGTGCTTACTGCATATGTACCCCCTGCTCCACCTCTGACCTGGGACTGGGACGCCACAGGTGTGGGCGGGGGTGGGGCAGGGTGGAGGTGCAGGAGATGGTGTGTGTTGGGGGGGAAGCAGAGCATAAAATGAAAATAAATAGCTAATTCCTCCTAATAATGCCCAATATCCTGATTTGATATTTGGCATTAATAATAATTACTTGCTAGGAGATAGGGTATTAATCACCGTGTGTGGCAGCTCTGCCGAGTTGTGACACAGATGCCCAGCTGCCTGGCAGCTGGGATGCTCAGAGACTCCGATGAAGATGCAGGAGGGTTGGGGGTACTCCCGGGAAGCGGCTGCTGAGTGTGGGTGGATGACGTCAAGCCGATCACCCCTGTGTGCCTGCGGGGCCTGGTGCAGAATGCCTGGGTCGGCAGCAGGCAGGAGGGGAGGGTACACATGGGTTCAAGTCCAAGGGAGCACAGCTCATCCTCTCCTCCTCTGCTTTGAGGACTATGGCAGGTCCTGGGGGAGTACCAAGGTTGCTGAGAAATGGGCTTCCGCCCCCAGAAGGCTGGCAGTCTCCCCAGGGTGCTGACTGGCTCCTATTTTGAATAGCAGAGACCTGTTAATAAACGTTTGTCCTGGTAATAAATACTTGGCCAGCTGGAAGGGGAGAGGTCTGTGTTCTGACTTCACTACTAACTGGTAGTGTGACTTTGGGCTTCTGTTTCCTCTCCATTAATGCAAGAGGTGTGGGGGGTGGTGAGCTAGATTCCAAAAACACGAGGGGGAGACCCTCTGCCCATCAAGCCTGTTAAAACGCCAACCATTCTTAGAAGGTCCATCTCAAGGCCTTGGTCTCTGTGAACCCTTCACGGTTCTCCCTGAGGGATGGGGTGGCTTCCTCAGTAGTAGTTGGTGCCTGCTGCTCTCACCGGGCGGTGCTGTTGCTGGGGACTTTGTCCCCCCTCCCTCATGGGGTACTTCACCCAGATAACCACACAGCTGGCTGGCTGCCTGGCTTCTGCAGGTCTGTCTGGAACTGTCATCTCTCCAGACATACCTTCCCTGCCATCCTATGAAAAGTCTCCCTCTCTCTCCATACCCTGGTTTATTTTTTCAAAATAACTCTTATTGGCCTTTTATATATATAACTGCCTGGTGCTGCCTCGGCATTGGAGTGACAGCGGACCCCTCCCTTTGTTCAGTACACTCCTCCAGCTTGACCAGAGAGGGACACTTGAGGAAAAATTGCTGGATGAATGAATGAATGAATGAGTGGGCTGTTCTCATAACCCTGTGCCTCTCAGAACGTTTTTGTTTGACTTAAAGGGGAGCAAGTGGCTAAATAGCTCTGAGGTTGGAGAAGATCCAGGGTTTGCACAACTTCAGGGAGGATCGCTTACTTTTTTATTGGACATTTGCTATAGGCCGGGGAGAGTTCGAGGTCTCTACATTTTATCCCATTTAACTCTCACGAAGCCCTTTGAAGGTATCAGTATCTCCCATTTATAGATGGTAAAACTGAGGCTCAGAAAAGTGAGGTAATTTTCTGAAGATCACACAGCTAAGAAGCAATGGAGTACAGATAAGAGCCTTGGTATTTCTATTTTCCATTCTGCTGCCTCTCTTAGGGAGGGAAGCTGGAGAGCCCTGAGCCCCCACGTGCATGCTCTGCCCCCAGATCTGACCAGGCGACTGGCTGACTTGCGGAGGGACCCACCAAATCCTTCTGCCATCTTGCTTGTCTTCCTCCTCTTTATCCTCCTCCTCTTTAATTTTCCTTGTCTCCAAGCTTGAAACTCCTGTTTTGCGAGGATAGGTATTTCCAAATTTGGTCAATCCAATGGAGTTCTAGAAGGTGTTCTTCTCAGCCATCGATCTTAAACTTCTTGGCCATGGAACCTTGGTAAAGTCTGGGTTAAACTCCTGTGGCAGCTTGCTTCGGTGATGCCACTGTGGTCTTCCTTGCAGTCTGGAGAGGTCAGGAAATAAGCGAGCATCCCCTCATTCCTCCCTGCTTTTCCAGTTGAACCGAGGACCCAGCGGTGCGGTCCCTCTCTGGAGTCTATTGAGAACAAAGCACAGGCATGGTCAAGAGGAGCCACGCCTCCTTGGAGATGGAGGAAATGGGAGAGGTGGTGGGAGGAAGATGCTCTGAGCCCTGTCTCTCTGGGACCTCTTGCCTCACTGGGGACCCTCTTTTCTGGGTCACAGTTCTGGGTAGTCTCCTGGGCAAAAAGATGTAAGGGGCAGGCAGGAGCCCCCTTGCCCTAAAATGGTTGTGTTTGTACTCTCTGTGACGGTTTTGAGTGTGGGGTTCTCTAGGGCCAGCCATGAAGCATCTGTAGTCCAGTAAACTGCACGGCCAGCGAAGCTTTGGGAGGGGTGACGGGCTTCAGAGGCGAGTAACAGGAGAGGATAAGAGGCTCCAGATGGCTTCAGTGACTCAGGGACGGGAGAGGTGCCACAGGGCTCCAGGGCACTTTACACACCTGTGCAGAGTGCCAGCCTTCCCCGTCTTCCAGACACACTGCTGAGCCTTGAGTCTTGCGGGGTGCAAGGGGAGGGGGACCCGTGGGAGCTGGAGGGTGTGGGGCTCTTTGGGGGAGACTCGTGGTTGCTGTCTTGTGGAGCACGCCAGTTCTGGGCAGGCCGAGGGGGCTGGCCGCAACGTCTGCGGAGCTTCCTTCCAGTGGTAACGTTTCCGTGGTTCTTATAGAAGGGCTGGGGAAAAGGATGAGGTGCCCTGCTGACCCGTGCCTCTTACTTTCCAAAGACAAACACTGGACAGACAGTGTTCCTAAGGAGCCAGGCCCAGGCGACCTGAGAAATTGCAAAGGGACAGTGGTGGAAATGGACCGGGCAGCAGGAGGTGCTGAGAGATGTGTATCCACTAATGAAGGCCAATGGCTGGTGGGGGCACAAGCCTGGATAGGGAGGGAGGGGCCATGGGGAGCACCTGGGGAGAAACCAGACCCAAGGACTGGCTAGGTGATGGGTGGGAGAAGGGAGGGCCAGGTGAGGTGGGCACTCCCTGGAAGCAGCTGAGGGGGCCCGAGGGGCCCTGACTGCAGGAGGGGGGCGCTCAAGCTCGGCATGTGTATGTGTGTGAACACCAGGAGCCCGAGTCCTTAGGGATGCACTCTGCTCCCCTGGGACCTGGCTCCAGGCGATGGGCGGTGTTCCTGTCCTGGCGTGATGAGGGGAAGCCTGGAAGGGGCGACCAGAGTCTCCTCCCCTCGGTCTGGGCTCTTTACCTCTGCGCTGGGCTTGGGAAGGGATCCTGGGCCACCCTGTCCCTGCCACAATGTGGTTGGGCACAGCCCGCTCCCCAGCTTGGCAGTCCCAGAGGGACTCTAGGGCAGGCCTCCCCAGGCCAGCTGGGACAGGGAGGAAGCCCTCACTCCTCCTCCCAGCTGCCCTGCCAGCCTCCCTCTTCTGCGCCCATTCTTTTCCTTCCGACAGTCACTTGGTTCTTCCTGCTTCTCTTTGCTCCCTTTTATATGATCTTGTATTAGAAAAAGGAATATGTGTTCCTATAGAAAACCTGGAAATATGCAGAAAAATCCAGAAGAGAACAAACCGAGAACCTCACGGTGCAGAGATAACAGCCCTGACCTGGTGCTGTCCCCACATCATGTTTGTCCTCTAGTAGTGTCTGAATTTCTATATGTCCTTAGAATTCTTCAAAACCTATTGATAATCTGGTCTAAGGAGTTGACATTATTCAACTAACCATTTGATTTTCAGCAGAAATTTCGGATACAGTTTTGACCATTATAAACTCCGCCATAGTGAGCCTCTTGGTGCATATGCACTCCTGACTCTGCTTTGGAGAATTATTTTCTCCAGTTATGTCCGCTGGGGCATTGTTTCCACTTGTGGGGAGACCCGAATCTGGAGACCCCAGCAAGGCTAGCTCTGGAGGTATCCAGTGCTTTCCTGTGACTTGTCCTTCCTTTAGCAATTGACCCTTTTGAGAAAGGGCCTTTTCAGAATCAACTAACGCCTACCCCACCCCAAATCCTGTGGTGGGGAGAGGATGGAGCTGACTTGTGCGTGAGGAGGCTTCTCCTGCCACATTCTGCTAAGTGTGGACTGTGTGCTCAGGACCCACTGCGGCAGGCGACACTCAGAGCTCCAGCTGAGAAGATGGACGGTGGCGACCCATCTTCTCAGTCTTGGTGCTCCACCCCATGTGGCCATGGAAACCACCTCCATTCCCCTGAGATTGACCACTGATTAAACAAAGCCCCAAGCCAGTTTCTAAACAGACTTGGTTAAAAAGAAACGGGGGCCAATCATCTGCAAGGCAGGGGGATCTGTGATCTTAGAAAGAGGGGCGGGGTCCAGCTCTAAGGGGAAGAATGGACACAGCCCTGTTTGGGTGATGGCACCCAGGAGTCCTTGGTGTGGAGAGAGAGCCAGGCCCAGATCCCCCGGGGAGACCAGCCCTTGCTGTTCATATCTGCCCACTTCCTTCCCATTCACTCGTCAAGTGTCAGGCCCTGGGCTGGATTGTGAGCAGCCTAGGAAAAGGGCTGGAATGGTTTCTCTTCAAAAAGCACAGAATCTGATGGGGAGGCCGGCAGGAACCCAGAGTCCGAGGGCAGAATGTGCGAGTGCCCAACCCGGGGGTTTCAAGGAACGGGCAGCTCATTTCAGCCTTGGGGAGGCAGGGGGCTCCTCACTTGGGAAAGCAGTGCAGTTCCAGCAGGGCTGTGAAGGCCAGGCAGGATCCTGATATGGAGGTAGAGAACAAGGTTTGCAGGCAGTGCTGACCACGGTGGCGAAGGATGGAGGCGGGCAGGAGGGCAGGCCCACTGGAGATGGAGGCCCCCAGTGTGGCTTGCAGTTCCCCTGTGGGAGGCTCTTGCCCGAAATATGAGAACACACTGGTGAGCTGGGACCAGCAGGAGGGTGATGGGAGGGGGTGTGGAACGTGGATTTACGCCTGAGCGAGAAATTCCCCAGGCGCTGGCAGCTGGTCCCTGGCAGCCCTGTTCTGCCCATGAGGTTCCTTCTCAGGCTGAGCCCCACTTGATGTCTAGCTCTGGATCTCACCTGCAGAGGAGGCTGCTTCATCCATGGTGTGAAATGAGGTCATCCTCGTAAGAGTACTTCATAAACACCGGCGTGAAAAGAGCAGGCGTGTTCCACGCGGTGCCCTGAACACTCCTGACTAAACCCCACTTCACACGCAGGGAAGCTGGGGTCGGAGGGAGAGTGGCACGGTCGCAGTGGGGTCCAGGTGGCCTTCACAAGCCCAAGCTAATAAGTCACTAGACGGCATTGCGTCTTCCTCCAGATGAGAGGACAGGAAGGCTTACAGAGGTCAGGAGAGCTTGGGTCGCCGGGGCTCCAGCTGAAGCCAGTCCTCCTGACACCCTGCAGAGGTGGCAGAGGCAAGTGGAAGCACAGTGGGGAGGTGCCAGGTGCCAGGAAACAAGAGGAAGCAAAGAAAAGGAAAAGCCGCCAGGGACCTGGCTTTGAATGTACCAGTGTGGTCCCTGCTGGGGGCACCCATTTTGGAGCTCTCTTGTCCTCTGAGGCCATTTGATTGGGGACCTCAAAGACTTCACACTCCCTGTGGCACTTTGCGTAGAAATGGCGCTGTCTCCATTTCCCTGTGAGGTGGCAGGACGGGGGGAAGGGCGCTGGCAGAGAAGTGTGTCTTTGGTGAGGTGACAAGAGTGTGCTGATTGAGATGGAGACTGTGGACTCAAGGGCCAGGTTCCAGTCCTGGCCCTGCCACCTGCTGGTTCTGAGACTTGGGCCAATAGCAGGTTCCAGACCCTCTCGTACCCGTTTCCTCATCTGTAACGTGGCGGTAGTAATACGCCTTCGAATGGTGCGCGGCCAAGATTAAATGAGTTAAGGCATGAAGAGTGCTCAGAATGGCGCCCGCTGGGAGCGGGCGTTATGTGGGCATTTGCTATGATTTCCTCACTCTGACTCAGTCCTCACTCCTCCCGGCAGATGCCCTCGGTGGCTCCACCCCAGCTGCTCCCAGGGTAGCATCTGCCGAAATGCAAAGCTGCATCCCGACAGCCCATCAAGGGGACTTGCTGGGACTCTGGGGCCCTGGCTGATCTGCTCACTCTCGCCTGCTCATCCTGCTGCCCTCTGTCCCAGACGAGGAGAGTGTTAAAGTCCCCTAGTCCTAGAGAGAGACCCAAAGTGTCCAGAGACCATGGGTTCAGATCCTGTTCTTGATAGTGTGAGCTACTTGGCCCTAGAGCTTGTCCTTGTCTAGGCCTTGTGTTCCTAGTCCTGCGATGGTGACTGTGCCCTCAGGGACACTCAGCATCAGAGGAGTGGGTCATGGGGCCTTGCAGGGAGGCCTCCTGGGCCTCCGTGAGTGTGACGTCAAGTGTGCACTCAAATGCCCTCCCCTGAGTTTTGTAAACTACACCAGCTTTGTGGGGAGCGAGGAGGCGGGCCAGGAATTCTTTCTTTGTCTTGGGGAGGAAGAAGCTGTTTCAATTCAGTCAGAAGGGATATGGGGTCTTGGGTAGAGATGGGAGGAAGGGGAGGGAGGCCAGAAGAAGAGGAAAGCAGCGCAGTGGGGTGAGGTGGGTGGACTGGCCTCTCTCCTCACGACTTGGTTAGAGGAAGGTGAAGGTAAGCGCCCGGGACTTGCAGACGTAGAATTGTTCCCTTCCAACCTGGCTGCCTCAGGGAGCCTGGCAAGGCCCTTCTTGCCAAGGGCCCTCTCTGGGGTCCCTCGGTGCTCTGGGTCAGAGCTGGAGAGCCCCTCAGGATTCGCACTCTCCAGGGCTCTCTGAGACCACAGGTCTGAGGTGGGGCCTGGGAACCTGCATCTTTAACAAGCTTGCTGGGCATTTCTGCTGCTTGTGGTCCACGGAACACATCTGAGAAGCCTGGTTCTGGGAGGTTTGGAGTCCAACGACTGTTTCATGGGGGCAACCGGCAGCCCTTGGGGGCACGGAGGGTCTTTACCCAACATGGCACTGAAGATCTAACATATGTTGCACACCTGCTGTGTTTCATGCCCTGTGCCAGGGACCCCAGGGCTGCCAAGGAGCTCTGTCCTCAAGCAGCTTAGACATAGCTGGGAGATGGTCAGGACCCGATCCCTCTGCCGTGACTCAGAATGGGATTAGTGCTGCCTGGGATGGAGAGAGGCAGTCCCTGCCTCAGAGCGTGAGGCTGGGAGGACAGGCTGAGCCCTCTGGACACAGCTTGGGGGAGCTTGCACCTGACGCTTCCACAGGAAGCTCAGATAGATAAAACTCGGCCCCAGGGAGGTCAAGGACTTGTGCAAGGTCACACAGCTAGTTAGCAGCAAGACCATACTTGAAACTCATTGCAGTGAAATCACTGGAGGGGTGCGGTCGGACGGAAAATACATTTGGACTTCATATCTTGACTTCTACTGTGGTGAAGTTGGGCAGTGCTGGGGAGGGAGACCTCTGGGCACAGCTGAAGGCCCCCGACTGGGGTGTGCCTACAGCTGGAATGTCAAGGTGGAGGATTTGAGAGCATGGTTAGAATTCTGACTCGCCCCCTCACCTGGTGTAGGTGAGTGCCCACAGACCTTTGCCAAAGGCTTTCCTCCCGGAATCCTGTTGTTTATTGGTGGCGAAGAGAGTAGGCGACCTGGGGCAGGCGACCCCGGTGTTGCCTGTGCCTCTCAGGCAGATAGCAGCTTTCAGGTCTGTCCCTGAATCTGAGCCCACTTGTCCTCAGGGCTCCCTGGGGACTCTAGAAAACCAACGTCAGGTTCACCTGGGAGGAATCTAGGCGATGGAGTGGGGGAGGGGGAGAGGGAGCCTGGCCCCAGGCACATGAGTGGCTTATGGGGGGTGTCTTGGGAGGGGCTGACAGGTTTGGTCACTGCCTCTTGCTCCACTTCCTGGCAAGGCTTGTTCCGTCGGCGCCTGATGAGGACTGCAAGGGATGGAGTGTAACACACCCCATGTTCTTGCCTTTCCCAGGGTGTGTGTGTGTGGGGGTGCTGGTGGGTCACTGGGGACCATTGTGATAATCCAGGTAGGAGTTTGGGTCTGGGGCACTCCCTACAGCCACCAGAGAAATAAACACTCCCTCCAATCTGGGTTGAAGGCAAAGAAAGGGCCTCATCATCAGAAGATTTGACTTTGCAGTTTGGTCTTGGCTGCTAACTTGAAGTGAACCTGGGGCAAGTCATTTGACTTCGGTGGGCTTAGTTTATTTAAGTGAAGACGTTTGAACATCGCTGATCCTTCGAGGCAGGTTGAACCCATTCAAGTTTGGAGGTGTGCTCTGCAACCTGGCAGGGAGGTGCCCCGCTGTGGGCTTGGGTAGGGATGGCGAGTGTGGGAGACAGCGTCTTGCCAGAATCTCACCTTTGGATTGGGGTCTAAAGAGGAGAAAGAAAAGGAGAAAAAAATTTGCAGATTTTGTTTCTGACCAACCCTGGGTGAGTGGTCATGGACACCAGCTCACGTCCTGCACTCCCTGCTGGGTCTGGCTTGGCGCTTTGGTGGGAGCAGGCTGAGGAGATACTGAATTCCAGGGGACCCAGCCTGCAGGGAGCGATGGGGTCATGAGCACAGACACGAATGTTGTCTAACTTTCCATCCACCTTCCCGTTTCCCTTTCAGATCCATCCTGGACACGTTTCCAGATTCATTCTGAAACACTCTCCCTATAGAAACCCAAACACTTTTAATTCTTTGCAGAACGCCATGTTCTGGTCTATGATGCCTGACTTTGAAATTCTAAAACACTCTAATTGGTCTGGTTTTTTTCTGTCCTATAATCCATAAAACTCCTTTCCAGTTAAATGGGAACCCATTGATTGATTTCCTTTTTCAGTGTTAACAAAGACGTATGGAGTCAGCATGGGGGGCTGGGCAGCATGTGTCGGGAACACTTTCCTGTCCTCCAGGAGTGTCTCATCCTAGAACTCGACAGACACACTGGCAGAGAATGATCAGGCAGGGTGACCAAGGCTGGCCCTGCTGGAGGCTGGAACGCGCGCACTTCCAGGGAGGTGGAGATGTCAGAGCTGGGCCCCTGGTGAAGGCAGGGGGTTAAATGGGCTGGAGAGGCAGGCCAGCTGCTGCTTCTGGACTGGATGGCATGTTCAGAGACCTAGGATGGGTGAAGTGAGGGGGAAGGGGATGGGGGGAAGGGGAGCTGGAGGATGGGAAATAGAGCCACACACATCTGAAGACTGGCTTATGTGAACCCAGAGGGTCAGGAGAAGCCTCATCCTCCAGGCGAGTCTGCCCTCCTGAGGAGCCCAGGAGCCTCAGGAGTGGGAGTGCCTGAGGGCACTTCTCATGGGTGACAGGCAGGAGGAGGGGTGGGGTGGTGCAGGTGACATGAGACAGATGGGGAAAGGGTATGCTGAGAAATGGCTTCTGGAAACGAGTGAGGCCTCTAATCAGGCACTGGGTGTATCTGGAGGTGAAATCTACCTTCTGGTGATGCATCAGGTCACCTCCTCCTCAGCTCCTGAAAAACAGTGAGGGTCACACCCTGTTAGGTGGGTATGAGTCCAGATGGGCCTGGGCGTGGGACGGGGAAAGTAGACCGAAACAACACACCTTGCAATTCCGTGAAGGTGCCATCTTGATCCCACCGCCAAAGCTGGCATGAGATTTTGAAAGGTGACTTTAACGGACATACCAGTGGCTCTTCAGCTCTGTGTAATATTAGGAATAACAATAAAATATATGAGTGTGAGCTTTTAAAACTACCATTAGAGCGGAGGTTCTGGGCAATGAACTTGATCCAGGTTCCCTGCATGTACAAATAGATCACAAAGAACCCCAGCATTTGGCATAATTATAATGTATCAATAAAAGGAAGAAAAGAAAAAGAAAACCTGCCTTCTAGAAATGCCACCTGAGGTCTCTTGGCAATTCCTGAAAAACCAGCTGGGAGGGAAAATGTGATGATTCTCCAACGACCCCAGGGAGAAGCCCCGGGAGTTCCCAGAGGGGTCCCTTAGCACCTGCTGCCGTCTGACTTAGCTTTGGAAAATAAATTCTGAAAGCTAGGGGGTCAATGGCAGGTATCTGGAACAAGGCTTGATCTGAGAAAAAGAAAAAATGTAGGCTGGTGTGAAAAAATGTAGGCTCGTGAGGTTTTAAAGTGCCTACAAGGCATGAGTGAACATAACCCCTCGAATTCCTGGGGAAGGGTGCTAGCCCACCCAATGGTTTAGCTTCTTGATTACTATAATTATGTGTCCGTAAGGCATGTTATAGGCAAGGAAGAAAGGCCTGGGACCCCGGACTCTATAATCCCTTCAGTCTGTGTGCAGCCTTGGACATGTCTGTGAACAGCACAGGCCCTGGGCACCCTGGATTGCTGACCTCAGCTTTAGATGCTCTTGCCCAGGATGCTCAGACGAGGCTGTGTCAGTGAGAGGGAAACTTGTCCCGGCTAGGCCATCTAAAAGCTGTCATTGAGCCCATGTTGTGGGGACAGAAAAAAGCAAGCAAGCCATGGATTTGGAGTTAAAGAACCTGGGTGGTCATTGCCACGGTCAGGAGCTCTGTCCTATTGCCAAGGCCTCAGTTTCCTCATTTGTAAAATAAGACTTTTGTGAAACAGCAGCTGTGTCTGCTTTGCGGCCATTTTATAAGGAAATGCAAAGCCCCCTGGCGTGGCGCTGGGATTTAGTGTGTGGTGGGGTAAAGATCAAGACTCAGAAGAAACATTGGATCGGGGCAGCCAGTCAATGAGCCCAACTTAGGGGGATGTCCCTGGGCCTCCTCTTGTGAGTGACAGTTGTGTTTGACTGTGCCGGGGGGAGAGCTTGGCCTAGTTGATTTCCGTCTGTGCTCCTTTCTACCATAATGCTGATTTTTCCTTTCTTTTTGAAGTTGGTCCCTCTGTTTTCCTGCAGGCTTCTGGTGAAAACTTTGTCACTGCTTTGTGAGTGTGTAGCCCTTTAGCCTCTACCCCATCATCCTGGGGTGACATCCTAAGGTGCGAGTGTTCTCCTGGTTGCCACAGTCATGTGTAGGACATGTCAGCCAACAGGTGCCCTTAGGAGACAGGTCCAATTAGCAAGGGGGCAGCAGGGAGTCCGGCCTGGGATTCGAGCCCCCGCTGAGCTCCCAGGGTGCCCGCACTGTCCCTGTGCGGCTGGCTCTGGCTCAGCCTTGGAATCCCAGTCCTCGCCCTCTGCACACGCAGGCTCCTGCCCCGGGCTCTGCAGGGCTCTGCGGCAGTCAAGGAATGTCCACCCGGGCGCCGTCTCCTGCTTCATCATTTCTGGGTCTCTGATTATCTTGTTGATTAAGACCATTTTCCTTGCTTAGTTCAGCCTCGTCTCCTACTCCTAAAAAAACAAGACAGAAAACAACCTCCTTCTGCCCCAAACATGAATGGCCAAAGTCAGAAATGCTTACAAAACATCTTTTTCTTGTTCAGCACTTAACCTAACAATTCTTCTCTAGCCAGGAGAACGCGCCCCCTGAACAGAGCTGTCTCACAGCTCTTACCAATTTCTGCCTCTTGTCAGTTGCTTCTAGATGTGTCCACGCACCCACAAACACACCTCTGGCTGAACAGAGGTGGGTAATTGACTCATTGCAACAAAAGAGACACATGCCTCATGGGGACCTGGGAGTCTTGGGAAGAGTGTTAGGAAGGACTTTTTAGAGGATTTGAGCTGGTGTAATGATCTGGGGACTCCAGAACGCGTGGCTTTGCTCTGGATCGGATGCTGTCACGAAGAGGCATTCAGTCTATGACTGGCATCTGAGGTCTTTTCATCCAGAAGGCAGGAGGAATGAGGGAAGCTGCCATTATAACTGGTAAAGAAGCAGAGGTCACTTGTGTTATCCAAAACAGAAGAATGTCAGGTCATTTATCTGATGGCTTGGAGAACACCAGAGGCCAAATGAGAGGACCCGGTGCGAGGAGAAGCAGCCCCACCCCACTGCTCCCTTTCGGCCAAGGGCAAGTCATCCTGCCACACACAAACCTCCGGTATGTGACCCTTCTCCACGGCCAGTGTTTGCCGAGGGAGGTGGTTAGAGAGCGCAGTCTGTGCGTGGATGAGGGCCAGTCTCTCCTGCCCCGTGCGGCAGTGTTTCCTCTGATGGGACCCAGGCTGCACCACTGCATGTAGTCTCTGAGCAGAATCCACGAGCCCACTGCAACTCTGAGGCAGTGGCCAGAAACAGAGCTTTTGGTGACTCTGATAAAAGGCCTGGAGGACAGGGCCTGGGTCATCAACCCCAGGCACCGCTGGCCTCTTTCTAGAGTCCCAGGTGGCTTTTCTTTTAGCCTACTTAGAGACAGTTCCAGGTGAGCCCGCAGTGTTCATACAGGTGCAACAAGAAGAGTTTGAGTGAAGTCCCCCTTGGCTGAGTGAAGGACACCAGGGGCCATGTGATCCTGTGAATAAAGGGCAGTGAATCTGGTGTGGACAGTTAAATGTAAACTGGTTGGTTTGGCTTCCACAGTCAGAAACCGTGATTGGCGGCGTCTCGTGGGGTCAGGGCTGCGCGATCCCTTCTGTGGGAATCGTGGTGTGCATAATACACCCAAAGAGCAAGGTAGTTGTCCCCTGAGCAGTTCTTAGGTAGCCTGTGCTCATCTCTTTTTGGAAGTTTCTGGACATTCTTTGGGGGAATCCTGACCCTTCAGAGGGTGGTGATTGGGAACATCTGAAAGTCTCTAGAAACCCTCCTGCAAAGAGAGGACAGGTTAGTATGTGTGTAAGCCTAAGACCCACACGAGAAGGGGGCGCCTACGCCTGTGTCCCTGTGGGGCTCAGACTGTCGGGATGTCATTTTGTTCCAGCAGTGTGAGTCAGTGTCCCCTCCCCTGCCGTGGGAAGCGCTGCTGAGTGTCGTTTAAACAGTTCCTGGCAAGCCAGGTGGACTATGTCTAAGGACAGCAGAACGACCACGGTTTCCCCTTCGGATGGGCCAGGTTTCTCCGCTGACATCACAAATGACCTAAACAGAAACATCTTCCTGAAAAGCGGCCAAGGCCCAATTTTTAAAACATGTTAAGTTGGGATTCATTATATGTGGGAAACGTACACATCAAAAGACTTCTTTCTAGAAGGAGAGCCACCTTCTCAAGTATTGGAAGGAGCAGTTAAAAGGTGTGTGGCCAGTCAGATTCCATCAGGTGTAGTTACGAGTTGAACAACACTCTAGAGTATTAGTTTTTCTTTGGGTCAGAAGACTTCAGGGGGCCGAAATGGCAAGATGAAGAGAAGAGAGGTTGTGTTGAGAAATCCTTTAATTTCATAGAAAGGGTCACAGAAGAGATTAATGGCAAAGAGAATAGAAAAAGGGACGGAGGAAACTAAGTCAGCCTCGGTCTTCCCTGTAGTTGGCTTCTCCCTGAGCGCTCCTAAGAACCCCCAGCATGTGGCTTCACCAGAGTGACTGTCCTGCGGCCAGGTGGTGTCTGTCTGTCTCGGAGGAACACCGTGGCGCTCCCCTGCTGGGTTAGTTGTTAGCAGTGCTTGATAGGAGCTTTCAGGCTCAAGTCTGTTTTCGCCCCGGCCCTCCAGGGCCAGGGAGGCCACCCAGCGGAACCCTGCAGAGGCTGGCATGCAGGCGCCTCAGCCGTGATCCTGGTACTCAACCTGAGGCGCTCAGGAACTTCCATCCTTCCATCTCTCCCAGCACACCTGTGGTCGGGCACGGGGGCTGGGGGGTGAGCGGAGGGGTTTGTGGATTCTTTGCTGTAAGAGAGCACAGGAGGCAGGAACCGCGGGCACCTGACATGCCTCTCCTTTCTTCTGTGCCTGCCTTGACCTAGGGAGCACAGAGGCTATGTCTGATGGCCCTCCTTTCGCCCAGTGTTGCACCTGTCACAGAGTTGGGGACTCAGCAGATGCCCTTTACATCGTCAGGTGGGGGAGGCCTGGTACCTGGCAGAACTGAAGAATTGGTCACCCCTTTCTCTAGAGGCCAAAGGGTAGGAAAGGAAGGAAAGATCTAGACTCATCTGAAGAGTTTAAAGAGAGGACACTCCGGAGAGCAAGTCCAAAGTAGGGTCCTCCCTGTGGAGGTTTCTGAAAAGGCAAAGTTGAATTCCTTCACCTGGACTGTGTGGAGTTCACCAGGGAGAGTGGCCTTCTCTGGGGGAACCAAAGACATAAGAAGGAGAACCCTAATAATCACAATGTGCTCTGGACTGTATTTCTTGGTCTCAGCTCCCATCTTCCTTCCTGGCCACCCAGAAGTGAAAGGAGAGTGACAGGGCAGGACAAGGAGGAGAGTGGCCCAGCACTGGGTCAGGATGAGCCAGGGAGGTGAAGGCCTGGACTAGGATAGGGGATGGGGAGAGTGGGTCAGGGAGAGTGGTCTGGTGGCTAGTGGGGGACAGCTGGCCCTCACCCTGAAGGATCCCTGAACCTGTCCCCAGCCCCTTATGATCTGGGAGGCCAAACCTGAAGGACACAGTCCCTTGGACTGAGCTGACCACCCTCCCCAGGTCCTGGAAGCCCCCCAATGCTGGAGGGCTCCATTCTTTCCCAGGCCAGCCACTCTTTCCTCTCCGACTTCTCTGTCTCTCAAAATCCATCTTCATTAGTAACTATAAATGTCAGAATCAGAGCCGTTAGAAGGCTGTTCCTAGATAAATAATGCTTTTCATATTTAATTTACGAGTAGTTCTGCAGCCTCTTTGGGGTGTGCTGGGTTAATTAAGAGCTGAATTAGATGGAACTGCGTCTCCCCAAGGAGACTCAATTAAACCCTTTCTGACAAAAAGGAAAAAAAGACACGGAAAAGAAAGAGGGAATAGGGGGTTTCTTAGGGAACACCACCCCTTAGTCATGACCTTGAATCAGGCTGGGTAGGAGCTTAGGACCCTTTAGTTCAGTCTTTCCTTCCTTTTCGGTTTGGAGCCTCCTCTAGCCCCGTGCACTTTGTGGCATTGGATGAGACCCCTCTTCTTGTGGAAGAATTTTCCTGTCCTCTTGGGGTAGAATTTTCCTGCTCTTTGGCCTCCCCTGCTGTGGTGGCGGGTGTCAGGGGAGGACCTACCTGTGGGGTTGCATTTCTCTCCCATACCACACACCAGTGGTCAGACGGTGGAGCTCCAGCTAGGGGTCCACCCCTCCGGTGTAGCAGCTGAGATCCCTGAGGGGAGGTGATGTGGCCCAGGTCCTGGAGTGAGTTGGTTCAGAGAGGAGGCCAGAATCCTAGGCTGCTGCCACCAACACACTCCACACACGCATTTCATAGGCTCCTGGATCCACACATGCTCTTTCGAACCCCGTTCTTTGGCTTTTCGCACCTCTGACCAACAGCACTCATGTATTTGGAGGCCTGTGGGGACAGGGGTGCTTCTGGATCACAAGCCAGCTCCATTCTCTCATCCACACCCCGGTGTAGACAAGACCCTCCCCTCTCGGGGACCCTGTTACCTAGTCTGTGGTTGTCACAGACTCTGCACACTTCCAGAGTAGCAGATACTGTCAGCACCCCGTGTCTCCAGACAAATCACCAAGTGCCAGACGCTGTTGGTCTGTCTCCTGTCCTCGGTGCTCATGCTTAGCCTCCTTGCCTGAGCCTCGGGCTGGGAGACAGCCTCTCTGCTGAACCTGGCTGTGCACAGACACACGTGCACCCACGGCACAGGGTTCAAGTTCAAGTCCAGACTGCCCTGGTACTGTGCAGACAGGATGAGGCACCTTCTGGCGGCTCTCGGCTTCCCGACAGCCCATCGTAGACTTTATGGCAAATGGAAGATGAACTTTACTGTGAAAATCAGGGAAACGCCTGTGAGGGGGCCGGAAGGGCGGCCCTGGGTGGAAGGGTGGGCACTGCATCCCTCCCACCCACAGGACTCTCAAGAGGATGCTGTTTGCTCCCTCATCTATCACACCGGGCTTTGGACATCTTGCGCTTTCCAGGCCTGCTCCCCTTGAAGGCCCTGCAGCAAACCAGGGTGACGTGTGTCCCGCGTCCCTTGGCCTTTTCCTGACCTCCACCCTCAGCACAGGCGCCGGGACTCTTGGCTGGGGCTGGGGGCATTGCCCTGGTTTCTGAGTTTTGGCTTGCCTCCAGTTTCACCGCCAAGTTCATACTTTTGGACAGACTTGGCTTCTGCAGCTGACCTCCAGGGCTTCTCCAGGGGCACGCTTTTGCCCTTCCCCTTCGACACCTCAAGGTATTGACCACTTTGGGGACACAGGCGACCCAAAGCAGAGTTGGGAGCTTCAGTTCCAACTTTGGGGCTGGGAGGGCCTCAGAGATGATTTCTGCAACCCTCCTGAGCGCAGAGGAGGAGGAGGGCTCACCAAGGCTGCGTGTCGGTTAAGGGCAGAAGGGACCCAGGCCCAGCTTTGTTTCCTGGCCGCTCCGCTGTGGGCCACAGCTCCTCCTCGTCTTTGCTCTTCTTCCATTGCCTCATCTTTATCTTGCATGGCCGTGTCTTGCTTTAGACCACAGATAAGTTCCTCGAAACCCTGGAAGAGGGTGTACAACATCGAATTGGATAGTTTCCCAGGGGAGGTTGCTTTTTAGGCTCTTGTGTTAGTGGAATTATAGTTTTTAAAAGGGACCCACAGATGTCCTTTGATCCTTGCGGAGCCCTGGGAGATGGCGGGGGCGATAGAGGCACCGTTGTCCAGATGAGGATGCTGAGGCCCATGGGCCCTAAAGAGAGGAAGAATTAGACCTTCAGCCTTTTGCCTGACTCTTGGTGGGAAGTCCCTGTCTTCTGTCCCACTTGATCGTTGAATTCCATATTAGATTAAAACTACGCTTGGAAACTGGATTATTTTGGGCTAGTTCTGTGTTATCCAAAGTTTGTTCCACAGAACATGGGTACTGAGAAATCCGTTGTGATAAAAGGGTTCCTTGGTCAAATACGATTGGGAAGTGCTGCCTACAATCCCTCTCTCTTGGAGCTTCACCGTGCATATTAGCTCGTCATAGGCTCTGAGAAGCCCTGCTCAGCTCTGCTTTTCCTAAACTTATTTGACCATAGAACCCTTTGTTCCGGGGAGCGCTTTTCTGTGGACACATGATGCCAGACACCGAGCAAGTTTAGTTTCTGTGTTAATCTGGATTTTTCCCCCCTAGGTTTGGGCGAGGCCTGCTGCCGCATCCCCCGCGGGCGCTGCCCGTCTCTCCTTCAGGGATCCCTAGCTTCCTTCCCCACGCCTCTCAAGGCGGGAGAGGCACTGCAGGCGTTTTCTCTGGAACAAGCGTAGGGAGGGCTCATGGCAGGCCAGACAGAGGTCCTGGTCACGCTCTGTAGACTAAGTGGGCCAGGAGGCTGGTGGAGGTCAGACCAAGCGATCCTGGAGCGTGGAGGCAGTGCAGCCTGTGGGGGCGTGCCTGGGGGTCCGTGGGGGGCTTCTGTCCTCACTCGCTGCTGCCTGGTTCCCCACACACCTGGTGGTGGCCTCTTTGCTGCCACTACCCCATCCACCTCCTATTATCCATCACTCTCTCTGGAGCCATCAGTCCCCCTGAGGTGCTGTCCCAACTCCCTCCCCCAGTTCTTCATCTTCACTGTGGCTTGGATTGCTCCCGTTCACGCCTTGCCTGGCCCTTGGACCCCTGCGTCATGAGAAGTCAGGTCTTCCTGTGGTCTCCTCTCCTTGGAGCTCCCTGCCCACCCCCTCTGCCGGCCGTGGCCTGCCGTTCTTCCAGGTTCAATTCAGTGTTGGATCTCTAAGGTGCCTGACCCCGGGTCCTCCCGGGCAACTCTCAGATGAGGTGGCCTGGGCCCCCTCCTCGAGTGCCCCTGCAAAGTGCTCCCAGAACTGGTGATGCCCTCTGCCCTCCAGGAGGAGGGTGGGGATGGCCCTCCCATTCTCGGAAGATAGTCCGCCCCTGTGGATCTGTCAGCATCTGTAGTGCCCCCACCTGGGTTCCCAAGGCTTCTTCAAGGAAAGGTCAGCCTGGACCCTTCCTGCACATTTGAAGTTTTTGAGGATGCAGGAGCCCCCTTTCCTCTGATAACTTGTGATGGTCCATCAGCCTTCTCTGTCCTCCTGGCCTGATGGCCTGTCCTCCAGGACCCCAGTCTGGCCATTCATTATACTGTGCAAGATTGTGGATGTGAAATCAGACAGCTTGTTCTTAGAAAAGCCACTCTGGTCTGTCAGGTTATTAAGGCTTATGATAAGGGTGAAAAGCCCCTTCCTCTTGGGGACCCATGAGGGCAAAATGTGGAGCCAGATGTGAAGGTGCTCTGTGAACTTTAACACCATCGGTGCAACTTGTCAGTCCCCCCAGAGAACGGAGGAGCCACCTTCCAGGGCCGCTGTGAGCATGAATGTGCTCGCCTATCACAGGCGTTGGGCAAAGAGCACTCTCCCTTGCTTCTGCATGATCTTCTTCCCACTTGAGATCAGTTTCTAGAATGCATGGCCCACAGCCAGCGCAGCTTCCAGCCAGAGGTTCTGTGCCCTCCTCGCCTAAGAGTGTAACAAGCCACACCCCAGCTTCTGCCACTTAGCCCGCAACTTGCCAGCTTGCCTGACCCCAGACCTTGACCTCTGCAGCAGAGGACGGTGACCCCAGCTGGTACTGCCTGTGTGTTGAATGAATGAATGGTCCATCTGGAAAAACCAGCCTGCTTTACGCCTGGGCACAGGACCCTTCTTAAATTGTCACCCCAGGGCCTCCCAGTGGTACAACGGAGGCTCTGCTTGGGAACCTGGGGGACAGTGTGCAACTGGCTTTTCCCATGGGCTTTGAGCCAGCCACACCCCAGGTCTCCCTGGGGCCTGTCGTGGACCCTGCTGCCTCCATGGGATTCTGTTTCTGTGCAAAGGGGCCTACCCGGGGCAGCTAGCCCTGGCTGAGGGTGGCCGGGGCCTGGCCTGGGGGCCAGGACCTGTGGCAAGCTGGGTTGGAGACCCGCAGCGTGTGGGTCTAGCTGGAGTCTCTGCGGGGGGCTCCCCAACGCTGGCATTAGTTCCATATCTCTTCTTTCTGTGGAGGATGGAGTGTGAGCAACCGAGAGCAGGCCGTGTCCCGGCTGGCAGGCTCTCTCCCCTGCACGGCCCAGCCTGGGCTTCTCTGCATCCTGTCCTGAGGGAGGGTGGCTGGTCCTGGCCAGAGCCCAGGTTCCTGGTGCCCTGCTCTGGCAGTGTCGCCTTGGGCTTGTGTTGTGTGATCACTTTCATGGTTCCTTCGGTGGCCGTGTTAGTGACTGCTGGCTGTGAGCCTGACCCTGAATTAGGCTCTGGGCTCTGAGAGATGAGTGAACTGAGACCTGGGTCTCAAGGGCTCAGTCTAGGGGGAGAGGCAGGTTCCTGCACAAGTGAGGCCCAGAACAGCAGAGGGTGGTGGCCTTCCTTGGGGCAGGGCTCCAGGGACTGGTGGGACTGACGGGAATGAGACGTCAGAGCTGAGTAGCTGCTCCCCAACAGACCAGGGTGAGGTGGGGTGGGGCCTGAGCTGGCCAGACTGCACTGGGTGAAGTGAGGTGTGTGGCCCCCGGCACCACTGGGAGGGCAGGGGCCAGATGCCATGCAGCCTTGACCAAGGGGCTGTGGCAGCTCAGGTCAGCTGAGAGGACAGGGGCCAGCCCCCCTTGAAAAGCCAAGGCTCAAGGCAGTTTTGAAAGGCAGGTGGAGAGTGGGGGGGCCTCACAGATGGTGTGCTGAGACCCCGGCCACTTACAAGCCCAACGGGGCTTTGTCTGGGCTTGGCTTCCTGGGAAATCCTGGGCCCGTCAACAGCCCTGGAGGTCACGGAGTTGTCCCATGGTGTGGGAAGGGGAGCCAAGCAGAGCTAGGAGACAACCTGCCCTGCCTTAAGGAGAGTGCCCTCAAGAGCCCACCCCTGCCCACTGCAAAGGCCAGAGGGTGGCGGAGGGAGTGGCGAGGGCTGGTGTTGCTCTGGGCGTCACAGTCCCACACTGAGTGTTGGCACTGACAAGCCTCTTTGAATGCCCAGGATGTTTGCCCACGCAACAATTTTGAAACAAGGGCCCCTGCCCATGGTGCCCTGGGTGACTTTGTGTCCTGCCTGGCTCTGATTGGCCCTCCTAATTCCTTTCTAGTCTCTCTTGCGCAGCCTCCTGACGGCCCTCCTTGCTCGCTCAGCTGCTGACAGGCTGCCTGTAATGCTTATCTGTTGCCGGCAGCACTGCCCAGGGCCTGAGCCCTCAGCTCTCTCCTGTCCCCACTCGTCACTTCTGGCTCCAAAGGCTTCGTGCATTGCCAAGCAAAGCCTGGAGTCCTCTTCCACAAGCCCAGATGTTGTGTGTGTGTGTGTGTGTGTGTGTGTGTTTTGCAAGGTTAAACAGATATATCACTGGGTGGGAAGGGATCCAACAATTGCCAGGAGGCAGAGGAGCTGGCAGAGGGGCCCTTTTTAAGTGGTTGTCAAACCATAATGCTACTGCTACTGAGGGCTGGTGTTTATTGAGCATCTATTGTGCTTATTACCCTCTTAAACGCTTTATTTAATACACTTTTTTCCATTACTCCTCCCAACAACCCGATGAGGTGTGTGTGTACTACTGCTGTCCCTATTTAAGGGGGAGGCTCAGAAGGTAGGTGAGAATAGCCAGCTATTTCTATCTTGTTAGGGGACCTTCCCTAAGGGAGGACCCTAAAGCTTAGCTTCTAAATCCTGGCCTCTGGCCAGGACTGTGAGGACCAGACCTGGTGGGGAAGAACCTGGCCCAGGAGGAGGGGTCTCTGGTAAAAGTGGCTTCTTCAGCAGGCCCTTGGTGCCAGGTTCTAGGTCACAGTGAGAAGGCTGGTTTTGGGTCTACCCCCAACATATCCCTGGATCAGAGGTGGTGTCCACCATGCTTGTTCTCATGAAATTGGGTGGAGGAGGGTGGGGGAAGGAGGCTGCATTTTCCATTTTTCTGGGTTGCTGACTTAGGTCTCAGACCTCTTGGTGGATTGAACAGGTTCTGCACTGCAAGGATTTCCCAGGGACTCTCTTTCAGGGCCCCAGGGACCCAGCTTCCTCTCTGCCCCAGGCCTAGGGCCCTCTCTCCATCCTCACATCGGCCAGCAGCCCCCGGCCTGAGGAGGAGGACAGGGAGCCATTGGGCACCTGCCTGCCCTGGGGTGTGTCTCTCTGTGGTTCCTACAGCTTGGCCTGACCCCCACTGGCTGCTTTGGAGTTTGCCCTCTCAAACCGCATCTTTCCTTTAGCGGGTGACTGGTCACCATTAGTGTGAAGAGACCCTCTGGGACAGGTGTGCTCTAGGCCGCTTGGAAAAGGGTTGAGCAATAGTAGCTGAACCAGTCTGGAGAAGGGCAGGCACACCCCAGCCCAGCCAAGATTTTCTATAATGTCCAGATGAGCTGGTGGCAATAAGCCTGGTCCGTCCCACTGTGGAATGGAGTCCCCATTCTCCACTCAGGCTCCAGGGGTGCTTAGGCCCAGTGAGGACTTAGGAGAGGTGAGGTGCCTAATCATGCTTGATAATGGAGGAATTGGAACGGGGACCTTTTGGTGACAGCTTTCTGGTATAGAATTGGACAGGGGTGGGTAGGCACGGTTGAGAGATGGTGTGTTTTAAGGCCTAGGGAGACCGCATCAACTGAGAAGGGCCTGCCTTCAGTCCACACCTGCCAAGGAAAGATGCCGGGTGGCAGGAAGTTTCTCAGTGACACGAGGCAGGGGAACCTGGCCGGATCAGCCAGGGGGCTGGGGAGGTCCCTGCCTGGCCCTGAGCTGACTGCACCGGAGGCTTTGGCGGTGTATTCTGGTCCCACCTGCCTGCCTCTTCTCTGGCTGCCCTGCTGATTGGCAGGGTCTGCGCTGTAGGACTTGGCTGATGGGAACTTCCTTTCCTGTGTCCCAGGTGTTTAGTTACCTTGGTTCCAGCACTTGTCACTATTTTGCCTGGTTCCTTACTATCCAGCCTGTGTGCACCCCCTGGCCCACCATCGGCTTCCTGGCATGGAGTCCTTCAGGACACGCTGACGCTGTTACAGCTCCCTTCACGTGCCCACCAACAGGCGTCTGCGTGCAGCTGGTCCCGAGTGCTGGCAGAGTGAGGCGCAGGGACAACGACTACCTTTGTGAGCAAGGGTGACAGGAGCCTCTGCCCGAGGTCAGAGGCTCTGAGCAGCCCTAAGGAGCCCAGGCCCGGCCGGCCATGCAGCGCCAGGACAGGAAAGACGAAGCCTGGGCTTCGGTGGCTCGCCCAAGGCCACCTGGCTTCCCAGTCAGGCCTGTGTCTGCCAGCCGTGGACTCGGATGTGCTGTGGCAGGCCCAGCAAGCAGGAGTGTGACGTCACAGGGGTCCCGCGTGATAAGGTAGGTGATGGAAATAGCTGCAGCTGTGGAGCTGACATCTGTCCCCAGACTCCTGCCCTGCCCTGCCCGACTCCTGCCCTGCCCTGCCCGCGTCTTGGCTCTCGTCCTCGTGGTGACTCTCGGATGCCTGGAGACAGGCTCCCGACCCCATAAGCCCCCATAAGCTGTAGAGGCTCTCAGCCCTGAGAGCTGGAAACTGGGTTTCTGAGCCATCTGACACTCTGGGGCCCCCCACGTCTCTTCCCTGACAACACTCATGCAGGGGGAACCCAGGAGATCTGGGGGGCAGGGCCTGCCCCTTTGCCACCGCTCCCAGGAGGCACTTCGGAAGTTGTTAGAAAGCTCTGCTCATCTCATGCCCCACGGGGCTGGCCTGGCACATAGTCCTTGTTAAGGAAGAATCTCAGGATTTTAGTGAATAAAGCTCTGGCTGATGCTCTTTCTCCTGTGGTTTCTTTTTAAGACACGCCTACACTGGTCCCAGCTCTGGGTTTAGGGTCCTCACAACCATTCTGACAGGTGTGGGGGTCATTGTTCTCTTTCCATAGATGAGAAGACGGTGGAGAGACAGCTACCTGCCTGAAGCCGGAAGGCCAGGAGAGGGTGGGGCTGGGATTTGAACCCAGGTCTGTAACCCAGCACCACCTGGTGTGCCTCTGAGTACCTCCCCCACTCTCCTTGGCTCTTCTGCCTGAGTCAGACAGGTGGCATTCTGTAAACCTCTTGGAGCCCCGGATCTTCTTCAGGCCTGGGCTTGGGCTGGGTTTGTCTGCAGACACCATGGAGGAATATAGGGGCCGCTGGGCTGGGTGGAGCTGGAGGGCCAGAATGAGTTGTCAGCAATCCTGCAGGACCCGGCCCATTCAGGGGCCCATGCCGTGCTGGGCTCTGTGAGGTCCGCAGCTTCTCTGCACCTCCAGCCTTGGCCCAGCCCCCTGGCTCTCAGGCCACAGTGGGTTCTGAACAGCCTGTGGTGGAGCCCAGCCATCAACTCTCCCCAGCTGGCCGCCACACCAGATGCAGTTCGGCTGGGTTTGGGGAGAGAGACAGGCTGGAGACCAGCAGAGGAGCGGGGGGGGGGAAACCGTTTGCTTTGGAATGAAATGCACCGAGGCAATTGGCTAATGGTGCAGGAATCAGCAACTCAGGCGTTTGTATCATTTGTTTTAATTTCACTTAATTTTTGAATAAGTAATATGCTCCCATGGGTTAAGGGAGGCTGTATCTTGGAAAGGTTTCCTTCTGCTTCCCTCTCTGGCCATGTGGCTCCTTCCCTAGAGGCACCATGATTTCCGTGCTTCTCTCTGGAGATCTCTACACACACAAGCAGACATGGATAGATGGTATTTTAAAATACGTGTTTGCATACTATCTGCAAAATGAGGTTTTACACGTTGCTCTTTTCATTTAACAGATCTTGGAGATTGCATTAGGACACCAAGATCATCCTCATTTTAAAAATAAGACTGGGTAGCATGCCATCCTGCGACTGCAGCATCATTTATATTTTTACCAAAATATAATTTAGTGCAAAATGTACAGCTCTTAGTGGGCAGCACAATGGTCATTTGCAGATGGACACACCCACGTGACCACCACGCAAGTAAAAAGAGCTTTCCGTGCTTCAGAGTCCTACCCAGTCAATTCCCATGAGGAAGTTTCCATTATTCCGACTTCTATAGTTAGTCCTACCTCAGTTCCTTATCTTTAAAATGGAGTTCTATTGAAACTGGCCTCTCTGGGCCTTTGGTGAGGCCACGCACGCACCCAGGACAGTGCCTGGCACAAGGTAAGTTCTTAGTGAAGGGTATCAGAGTTCTTAGGATCAAATCCCTGCCGGGCAGGCTTTTTCGTGCCTCTGCCTGGTCTCTCACGAGCGTGGACAGGTGTGCACACACTGTCTAGCCACGGAGACAGACCCAGAGGGTCACTGTGCAAGGGCCAGGCTGAGTGAATGGCCCCATTGTCCCTGGGCTGAGTTCCCAGAGCCGGCAGGTGTGGTGTTGACCAGGCTGGGCTGTCTGGTGGGCGGTGACCATGGGCCCCTGACCAAGAGTGGGTCACACGTGGCGGTGACACCAATTCCCTCTCCTTCCCCAGAGGGAGGAGGGGAAGGAGCCTCAGTTCCGTCCTGGGGCTGGGCAAGAGGAGCCCACAGACACCCGTCATCCTCCACACTGGCCCTGGCTCCTAATGTCGGGGTCTGGGGCTGCCTGTGGCAATGCCCTCTGAACTGGCACCTCACAGCCAAGAGGCTGGGGTGGCCCAGGTAGGACCTGGTGAGAGAAGGGAAGTAGATGCTTGCGTGGCCCCTCTCTCCCTCCTGGGGTGACTGAGTATGGGCAGCTCATCTGAGGGTGCTGTGGACCCACCCAGGAGCAGGCCTCCCTTCCAGGCTACTCGGACTCCAGGAAGCCTCCCAGGAGGTAGGACAGTGGGGGCAGACTCTGGGCGGGCGGGCGTGGGCCCTCTGTCTGTTGCATTCCAGGTCAAGCTGGAGGGCCTGCTGAGCGCTCTGGGATTCCCCAGAGGGGGCCCGGGGCTGCCCTGCGCCCCCCTGACCTCCCGCCTCTGATGCCTGCCCGTGGGGAAGCTATCCCTGCTCCTGCCCTCCTGTCACCTCCTGCTTGCAAGGGATGTGCCAGAGGGGTGTCCAGCCTTCTCAGCACCAGCCGGGGTTATGCAAAGGGTGGCCTTGGGGGCCAACAGGAGGCAAGTTCTCCCAGGAGCAAGAGGTCTGCAGGTGAGAGGTGAGGGAGCAGGCGCTGGCAGGGAAGGGCTGGCCTGGAGGCCAGCGGGGCTGGGGGAGGGTGTATCAGACAAGGACTGTGCTTTCTGAGGGCCTGAAGTATTTTTCTGCCACAGTTTAAGAGGCCAGACTGGAGTTTCTGGTTGCTCTGGGTAGTCTATGTCCCTAGAGTCAGGGCCAGGGCCCTGGTGGCCTTTATAGTTCCAGGGCATGCCTTGGAGTTGCTCCCTGGAACCAGACACTGTCCCTCTCACTCTATCCCTGCCAATTTGGGTGCCTGCCCACAGGGCTTGGGGCAGGGACAGTCTCAGTCATCTCCCTGTCCCTTGCCAGGTTCTGACTGGACCATGCTCCCTGCTCTGTGTGATCGAGTCCAGGACTGAGGGTTCTACGGGCAGGAACAGGGAGGGAGCCCAGGCCTGCCAGGAGCCTGTCTTCCAGGGCCAGCCTCCCTCGCCATGGAAACAGGCCTGCGGAGGCCTGGGAATCACCCAGGAGGGGAATTTTAATTGCAGCCCACGAGCCTGCTCTGCTGTCCGCCCCCGACTCCCATCACCTCCTCAGCTCTGGGGCCTGTGAGAGGCTCGCTGTGTCGTATTTTTATCGCAGATGCTGGGTCTTGGGTCTTGCTTGCCTCAGGTCGGTCTGTGGGCCTCCCCAGGGCTCTGAGGTCAGGTGTCTCAGGATCTGTGTGTGGGGAGGGGATGTGCCCAGGACCACTGCTCTGCTTGCACTGCAGGGAGGCTCTGGGAGGCTGGGGAGCACTAGGTCCAGAGACGCCCACAGCCACCACCCCGGGGCTCTGAGTGCACAGGCCACAGGCGGAGTGTGGCAAGGCCCACTGCTGGCCTTCCTTCCTCAGAGGGTGGAGGGAGCAGGCTCCTTCCTCAGGAGGAAATGGACTTCTGGCCTTCTCTGACCTCTCGTTCCTCCTGAGAACTTTGGGGATTTGGCTGAGACTCACCTTGGCAAGATCCGGGCTGGACCCCATGAGGCCAGAGGAAGGAAGACAGAGCCTGGAGAATGGGAAGCGGCCTCCCTCCAAATCTCCCTCCTTCCGAATCTTCCCATCTACGGGGCCCAGAGAGGTCAAGAGCCCGGGTGCCTGGGGCAGTCTGGGCAGCAGGCGTCCTGTGGGAGGGCCGAGACTGAGGCCTTGGCTACCTGCTCCTCTTTCCTGGCACTCTCTACTTCACACAGGGGATTGTGTTCTGACACCAGGTGGGGAGCCTTCTGTTGGGGGTGGCTAGAGGAGAGAGAGGGGAACGAGGGAATGGTGCCTTCCTCCTGGTCCCTCGGCTTGGCCTAGGACCCAGGGGTCAGAGGCTGCAGCGACCAGCAGGACAGGCTGTTCGCTGGCTCTGGAGAATAGGTCACAGCATCTCCCTGGAGTGGTGGGAAGACACCGCTCCCTCTGCCTCTGGCTGGGGGCCCTTCTAGTAGCTTCCTCTGCAATTTCTAGAGTGGGGGCAGAGAACGACAGATGGTAGTGGTGGCTGCAGGTGACGGGCTGTCTGGGAGCAGCACAGTGTCCCTCTGCGGGAGTCACAGGAGCCCTGTGGGTACAGCAGTGAGTGGCTTTCCAAGGGGCCTCTGCTGGAGGACTTGGCGGGGGAGGAAGGGATTGCATGCTGTGGGGTCTCCTGAAGCCAGGGGCTTCCAAGGCCAGCCAATCTCTGGGCTCAGACACCCATGGGAAAAATGGCCTCCGCATGTGTCCAGCTAGAGGCAAGGCCCTCTAACACTTGCTTTATTTCAACCACAGAGATTCATGTCCCTCGATTCATCCAGAATAGGAGCCCATCTGGAATGGGGCAGAGTTGGGGGACAGGGGTATGTACAGATGTTTTGCTCAGGAAACTGGATACCCAGCTGGAGGCTTAGCTTACCTCCTGTGAGGCCTTGGGTAAGTCACTTAATCTCTCTGGGCCTTAGTTTCTTTATCAGCCCTTCCTTTTATTTTGTGGTTCTGGGGACTGAACCCAGAGGCACTCTACCACTGAGCAACATCTTCAGATTTTTTGAAAATTTCATTCTGAGATATGGTCTCACTAAATTGCCCAGGCTTGTGATCCTCCTGCCTCAGACTGCAGTAGCTGGGATTATATGTATCTGGCTGGAGAAAGGTCTCCTGGGCCTAGTTGCCCATGTTCAGACTTTTCTTTTGGTACCAGGGAATAAACTCAGGGGTGCTCTGTCTCTGAGTTGCATCCCCAGTACTTTTTACTTTGGGACAAGGTCTTACTAAGTTGCTGAGGCTGGCCTTGAACTTGTGATCCTTTTGCCTTAGCCTCCAGGGTTGCTGGAATTTCAGGAAGCACCTCTGTATCAGGCTCTCCCAGCCTTTTCTGCCTGGAACTTTCTCAGCAGGTACTGGGGGCTCTTGGGCTTAAGTCCAGCCAGAGCCAAGAGCTGTCATGAGCACTGGCTGCCTTGTCAGCGTCCCCCGTGAGACATGGGAAATTGAGGATCACGGAAGCAGATCTTAAATCAAAGCCTGAGCCATCAATCTCCCAGAACAGACTGAAATAACAAGGTGGGTGGCACAGACCGCCACCACACGGACAGCCGAAAGATATTAAAAAGTCAGGCTCTCAGGTCCCCAAATCCCTTAACAAATTTCCAAGTACCTGGGGATCTGCATGCTGTGGGAGAAGGAGGAATGTCTCAGTTTAGAGATCCCCCAGGAGGGTCCGCGGACTCTATTTCAGGAAGCCCCCGTGTCTGGGGGGCTGTTCCTCCCAGTAGATGCCCCACTTGGGTCAGGATGATGGAAAGTGACTGGAGGGGAAGTGGCGAGGCTGTGGAGCCAGCTGGCTGGGGTACTCCATTGCCTACCAGCTCTGTAAACCTGGGAAAGCAGCTCAGCCCTTTGGCTCACCGTTTCCTCCTCTGTTAAGTGGGAGCAGCAATACCTACCACAGGCTGTCCTGAAGGTTCGACAAAATAATCCACGCACAGGGCGTGGCATGTGGCAGACTGACAGCCTTAGCCACTAAGATTAATCTTCCCTCTGCTTCCCTCATGGCCCCGCCTGGCCGCCCTTTCCTCTCCCAGCCGACCTGTTCTTTTGCCTTATGTCCTATCCATCCCTCAAGCTCCAGTTCCACTCCCTCCTCCTCCGGGAAGCTCTTCCTGAATGGTCCCCCAAGCCTCCTTCTTCCTGTGACTTTCAAGGTTATGTGTTTTTGTATTCAATCACATTTCCAGCAACTATTCTCTGCTGCTTCATTGAGTGGGGTCCAAATTCTCTGAGCACAAGGACTTAGCTTCTGTTTTCTCTTCCCCTGCCTCCCCGCTACAGCACCTACCCTAGCGTGGTACACCCAGTAGGTGCTTAAAAAACATCCTTGCTTGTCATGTGGGAGATCCCAGGAAACTGGAACAGAATCCCGGTGTTCCTGAGCCTGGATCTTTTGTCTATTTTTAGAGTTTCAGTGTTCTTCAAAAAAAAAAAAAAAAAAAAAAGGGTCCCAAATTCCAGTCCATCTTTACATTGCAACCACACGGATCTTTTCATGTCAGCCAGATGCACGTTTCCCTCCTCTCCACCCGAAATACACCAGAATTTGAAAAATGAGGCGCTGGATCTGAGAGCGCGAGATAGAGAAAGCTCTCTAAACCCTGACTATTCTTGTCAGGCTGAAAACTTGGGGAGGGATTAGCGCTGGTGAAAGGGAGGTTCTTGTGGCTGAGCCTGGGCCTATTACAGCCAGGATTTCTATGGAAGGACCGACATGAAGAGCTGCTTCTGGAAGGTCAGCACTCCTGCTGGGCATCGGGAACACTGCCACTCCCTGGAGGGCAGGTGGGTGGACAGATCTGTTCAGCTTGAAGTCAGGATGAGGACTGGCCCCGCTGCCCTGGCTGCAGTGGCTGGACGCAGGCAGGCCAAGCGCAGCTGCACTGCTCCAGGCAGACACGTGGGAAGGTGGCTAGGCTGCTGGCTCCCTGGCACTGGCGCAGGAGGAGTTCACAATTATGACTTGGCAATTGGGGCCCAGATAAGAGATTATTGGTCTGGTGGGACATCCCAGGCAAGGGTCTTCATGCCATCTGGTTCTGGGTAGAGAGAGACTTCCCTGATGTGCTGAGTCCTGGGTCCCCCAGAGAAACACAGACATCACCATCCCCTACTGGTGAGCAAGCGAGTGTTTGTTCTCAGATACATCAACAAGTCAATAGCAACACTGTGCAATTATTAAGCACTCAGTGTGTGCCAGACATTGTGCTGGGTGCTTTCTATCCATTTTACCATCTGGTGTTCAGGGCAGCCCCATGAGGTGTGGACCATCTTCTGATTGAGGAAACCAAGGGACAAAAGGCCACCTCATTCACAGAAAGTCCCACAGACTCCTGGGAGGGATCGGTGCTAGCCTGCTGTGGTCGGCCTGCGAGACCTAGGGGAGGAGGCTATCTCAGGAGCCCTGGGTTTTCAGCCTTCCCTGTCCAGGAGTGACAGTCAACAGCTGGAAACAGAATTCAGGGAGAATTCAGAAAGAAACTGTTCTCTGCCTCACACGACAATCTCTTGGTTAGAGCTGCAGAGCATCACAGGCTCATCCAGACAAACCACTTGCCCCTTCTCCAGATGGGGAGACAGGCCCAGGGGTGGCCAGCCTGGGACTGTTGTCAGACATGTGGCAGAGCTGATTCCTGTTTCTCTGCCTGTTTACATTGCTTCTCCTTCACTCCACTCTGAGAGATCCGGTGTCCGTTTGTCTTGTCACTGGCCAGTCCTTGATGCCCAAGTGGCCCTGGCCTGCAGGAGATGCTCAGTCAATATTTGTGCAGAGGATGAAGGACGGTAGTGCCTGGCTGTGGGCTCTACCACTGGTCTCCCTCATATAAGGGCATCAGTGGCTCCAGATTTTCACCTAGGAGAGCCAACAGCAGACTGGTAGGAAGGGGGTGGACAGAAGTGGAAGACGCCTGCCAGCAAATGTCCCACTAGGCCACCCAACCCTTGACCCTGCCAAACGGAACAAATGGAGCAAGGGAATAGAGGTGTGCGTTGCGGTTCTGCCACTCAAAGGTGCCTGAATCAGGTTCTGGGTTCTGGAGTCCCTCCTTGCGCTGGCGAGGGAACCGGGAGAGGGCTGGGGGCCCTGGGCCGGGTTGGGCAGTTCGACTTTAGGGGCCGGGGACACTCAGGCAGAAGGCTTTGGTGGAGCAGAAAGGAGCACCCTCCTGGGTGGGGGTGGCGGGAGGGAGAGCAGGGCGAGGGGTGCCAGTGCAGCGACCCCCGCCCGCCCCCGCGCCCGTGCCCGTGCCGGTGCCGGTGCTCGCGCCCGCGCCGGCCGGCCTCGAAGCTCGGGGGTGGGGTGGGCGTGGCTGCCCCGGCCGGTGGGTGGGGGTTGGCCCGGGCGCTGGCGGCCGCTGCCGAGGGTGTCCCGAGCGCTCGGGTTGGGGCGGGCGGGCGCGCCGAAGGGGTGGGGACGCGAAGGGGCGGGCGGCTCCGGGGGTGGAGCCGGGACCGCAGCGCCCGCCGCTCGCCGGGCGCTGAAGCCGCCGCCGCCGCCGCCGCCGCTGCCGCGGCTGCTCTCCGCTCGGGAACGCGAGGCAGGCGGGCGCTCGGCGAGGCTCCGGCGCCTGTGGCTGCTGCTCCCCTCCGGCGCCCCGGACTGCGGCGCTCGGGATCCCGGCCCCGCGCCCGCCGCCCTCTGCGCGGCTCCGGGCCCCGCGCCTACCCCGGGAGAACGCACTCTGCCGCTCGAACCGCCCCGGACTCGCGCCCCCGGGCCATGAAGAGGGGCCCGTGAGGGGCGCGCGGAGGCGGAGGAAGAGGAGGAGGAGGGAGGCCGAGGAGGAGGGCGCGGGAGGCGGAGGATGCCGCCGCCGCCGCCGCCGCCACCCGCCGGCCCCCGGCGAGCCTGACTCCGGAGAGGAGGATGGAGCGGGCGCTGCAGCGGCTCTCGGCGCGCCCCCGACCAGGTATCGGCCGGGCCCCGCGGCCCCGGGCGGGCGGGAGCGGACAGTCCGCCGCAGCAGCCGGGAGAGGCGCGGGCGCGGTGGGAGACGCCCCTCGGCTCGGGGACAGTCGCTACCGGCGGTGCGCGGAGGGGGTGGCGCGGGACCGCAGCGTGTTGGGAGCTGGAAGGGGCTTCCGGGGCTGGTGGCCGGTGAGCGGGGAGCGCCGAGATCACCCAACCCTCCTCGGCCTCATTTGGGGAGGACAGCAAACTTGAGACGCGCGGCGGCCCCCCGAGGCGTCCGGATCCCTCCTGCTGCCGAGAGCACTCGGGGGCTGCTCCGGGCTCATCGTCCCACACTCTGCCCTCCTCGGGGCTGCCAGGGCACCTCGAGACCCAGAGGTCCCCACGCCCGCTCCAACTTTCCAAATCAGAGCTGCACACGGAAGCAGGGACAGTCACCAGCTTTCTCTCCTAGCCTTGGCCCTGCACCCGCAACCCACTACCGTGCTGCGTGCGATGAGATGGGCCCCTATGGGGCTGTAGCCGCGGGATGGTGCAGAGTCCCCGCGCCCCACGGGAAGCCAGAATAGCCCTCCTGCTCTTCCCTGGGTAGGGCTTTTCTTTGGGAAGGATCCTCCCAGGCTCCAGGGACCCGTGCTTGCCTTCACAGTAACACTTCAGAGCTGCCCTAGCCAGGATGCTAGGGGTTGAAAGGCCAAGCTACCTGAGGAGGTTAAGACCCCTCGGTCCTTCCAAGGTGGCACCCTGACCTGATTTCAGATGCCACAGTGTGTCCCCTCGCTGCATCCCAGGCCTGCCCTTTCTCAGGATTAGGTTCCTCAGTTCTGGCGCTGATTTCTTCTGATGGACCTAAAAACTGCTTCTAAGCAGGAGGCTGGTAGGAAGGACTGCCCTGTGGTCTGGGTGGCAGAGGACCAGCTTGGGCCATTGACAGGGAAGGAGAGGCCTGGGCAGAGGAGGTGGCTGCCCAGTGAAGGGCAGAAATTCTGCCCAGCATCTTCTGGAGGGCTGGTGGGAGCAGGGGTCAGAGGGGACCTAGGATTCTAACTGGACTCGGCCTCCTTGCTGGGCACATAGCTGCTTTCGCTGGGACCAGTAGGTGTAGGAGACAAGCAGGTGGGGCCAAGGTACCAGGGAGCTGTCTTCAGGGGCTCCTTGAGGTCTCGGGGGGGTGCTGGGTGGCTCAGGCAAAGACCTTACCTGGGCAGGCCGTTCCCAGGCTCGAGTCCTCAGCACCAGAGCACACGCAGGGATCAGGATGACCCTGTTTCTTTCTCAAAGTGCTCTCACCGTCATGACTCACACGCTGGAGTCACCAGGGAGGTATCAAGCTTCCAGCCTTGTCCATTCCCCTCCCTCTTGGGTCTTTAGGGAGCTGCTGGGGAAAGGAGGGGCGGGCTTGCCCTTGGTCTTAGACCTGCAGGCCTGGAGCCTGGCACTGTGAACTCTCACCCTGCCTCATCTTGGGGGGTGAGTGGCCCAAGGCCAGGCCACAGTGGTGGGGAGGGTAGGGGACGGGTGTGCAAGTGCGAGGAAGCCCTTGCTGATTATTCTCTCAATGCTGCTAGGGCTTTGAAATCGCTGACCCTTTCCGTCTTCCCTCAATACCAAGGCGGCTCATCTCAAAGCAGAACCCCCACCCCAAATCCAAATTTCCCTCTTTCTGCAGCAGTTGCAGTTGCAATGCTCTGAACCAATGCTTTCCTCGGCATCCAGGGGAAGTCAAGCCCCTCTCCATCCTGCCCCAGCCATCTCTGCCTGCGCAGCCTCCCGTTGAGAGGAGGGGTCTAGATCCCTCTTGGTCCCCTTTCCCCACAGCACCCTAGCTCCAGAGGAAGCCTGGGATAGGGGTGTGTGTCAGCCTGCACCAGAAGAGGAGCACATCTTTGTTCCACTGAGTGCAGGGGTGTTCAGGTGCCAAGTGATGGGTGGGGGCAGGTTGGTGCCCCCAAGGTCCCTCCTGCTCCCCCACACCCCCCCCATGGGCCTCCCTTTACTTTCCCAACTCCACTCTGCATTGGTGGGGAGGGAGTGTTTGATATTCATAATCTGGTTCAGAGAAGGTCCCGAAGCCCTGAGTCACTGTATGGTTTCCATGGAAACAGACTTGTTCGGAGAACTCGGTGTAGCGAGGCAGTGGTGGGGGGAGAAGGGAGACGTATAGTAAAACCAGGCTCCACAAGTGTGGTGGCAGGTGGACTTGCTCCCTTCTGCAGGCAAGACCAGGGGTGGCTCTGGCCTCTGGGGAGGAGGGGCTGCCTCTCCCACCCCTCCTTTGCCACCCTGCAGATAGGCTGCTGCTCCTCCAACGACTTTCTGTCAAGCCTGGTGACTACTTCTCTGTGCCTCAGTTTCCTCTTCTGTAAAATGGGGACTGTAAGAGCACTGCCTCCAGAGTTGTGAAGGTCAAATGCACTAGGAAGTAGAACACACTTGGAACGGTACCCAGTAGTTGTCATTGTTATCTATAAGTCAGGGGATCACTCCCCTGGATCTCTCCCCATGTGTCCCAACAGGTGATCATGACATCTGCCTGGGCTTTGGAAGAGCCTCCCCTAGCAGCCTGTACCCACTCTGGGAACCAGTCATCCCTTTCTTCCCACAGAGTGTTGCTTAGGGCTGGCGTGGTGCTAGGCAGCCCTGGATCCTGTTCAGACCTCACCTGTCCAAGAGCCTTGAGGGAACAAATCCTCCAAGTCCTGATGGACAGGTGGCTTGAGCCCCTGTGGGAGGGTGGTGGTGTCCCTTGCCACTGGGTTCAGACGGAAAGGGACGCAAGTGGTCCAGACAGAGACAGGGCCTTCTCTGACAGAGGCACGGGTTAGGTGGGGCAGACCATCTTCTCTCACCCTTTGGGGGCTGGTTCATCTGGCAGGAGGAGCATCCCCATCCTGATGGGGTCCCCCCAAAGAGGGACCCCAGCAAGGCCCGTGTGTTGGAGCTGCCCACATGCCCTGCGGTCTGGGCAGGTGTGGGCTGCAGGAGCTGGGGCAGGGAGAGGCTTTCCCCACAGCATGGGGGGCACCACTGGGGACCATCCCAGCTGCCAGCCATGGCCCAGCCCCTCTCTCACTGCAGCACCCCCTTCGGCCTGCAGACTCCGCCTCTGGCAGGTGGGCTTCAGCTCCAGGCCGCCCATTACTCCCAGCTGTCGAGCCCAGAGCCTTCTGGCTGTCTGCTGGCCCTTCTTCTGTCTTACAGATGGAGAAACCGAGACTCCTGTTTGGCCAGAACTAAGCTAGCTGTGCCTCTCCCAGCTCCACGCTGGGCCTGGGGTTGCCCCTCTCTTACTGGGCTCTCTAAGTAGCTCTGGCTGCCACGCAGCGTCCTCCTGGCTAGCTCCCCGGTTCCAGCCGGGGTTCTTCCCCCAGGTCTCTCCGGGCCTCTTTGCAGCTCCCCTTGGTGTTCCAGCACCTTCCAATTTAATATCCTCTGCAAATTTCATTAACGGACTGTTTACTCCCCTCTCTCAGGATCATTAATGAAGATGTTAGATAAGATGTGACCCAGCGCCGGGGCTTGGCAGCCCTACCCCCACTACTGGACCTGCCTCCCAGCCCCTTCCCTCTGGACACTCCTTCCCTACCTGGGACCCTTGGGACCCACACCTCCTTCTTTTAGGCCCCATGACAAGTGCTTAGGGCTAGGTCTGTTTGAATTAATTTTGTAAGATTCCTCGAGGCGCTGTATCAAATGCTTTGCTAAAAATCAAGATATATTACCCTGCCTGCATTTCCTTCATCTCCCAGTCTTGTAATTCTATCAAGAAAGCTATCAAGTTTGTCAGGCGTGATTTGTTCTTTATAAATCCCCACGGTGCTGCGTGGGGCACGGGGTTCCCGAGTTTTCTAAATGTCTAGAGATCCCCTCTTTGTGTTTCCTTCTTGATTACAGCTGGAAGGCCCCGGAAGGCTGTCTCTCCCCAGGGGTGGGGAGGAAGGCCCCACCCCGCCCCTTCCCTGGAGTCCCTCAGTCCTGCCAGGCACCAGGGGCCCTAGCTGGGCACTGGGGAAGGCTGGGGTGGGGACTCCTGGTGCCATCCTTCAAGGGTTCTGCAAGGCAGAGGAAATGAGGGTCCACTGCTGCTGCCATTCTGGAGGTGCCACTGACTGAGTGATCGCTGTGTCCAGTCCCTTTGCAGAGAGCTTTCTGTGCTTGATCTCATTTAAGTCCCGGGAGCTGGGGCCATCGGCTCAGAGAGGGTGAGGCTGCCCAGGACTCCAGGTCTGGTCTTGCCCCTCTGTCTGCTGCACGCTCCTAGCCGTTCACACGCAGGGTCAGGAGAGCCAAGCGGGTGTTCTAGATGTCTCAGGAGGTCAGTGAGGACCTCACACGTGGTGCCCCCCTGCCTGGGTTCCATTCTGTCCCCTGCCCAGTCTGAGCTGTTTGAGCGGTCACTTAGTCTTCTGAGACTTACCTGTGCCATTGATGTGACTGGAGTACCCGAGGTCTAAGGCTTGCAGAGGGTCCCTCCCACCCCCGGGAGGCATGGCAGTTCACACCAGGGTGCTGGACTCTGTGTGAGCAGCTGCCGTCATGTCTTTTAGGACATCCCTCCCCTGTCCGGCAGAGATGCTCATCTCATTGGCCATGTGCCTGATGGGTAGAGCTGGGCTTATCACCCAGGAAGCGGAGGGGTGACAGGATGCGCCAGGCCGGCAACCCGCAGCGGCATGTCCTGGACACCAGCCCGAGCTGGTGGTAGGGTCTGGACGGAGGGTGCAGGGAGCCTTATCCCGCCAGACTCTGGGGTCCAAACCCTTCTCCATTCCAAACTATTTCAGGTTAGGTGGTCACAAAGACAGCCTCTCGTGCCTCCTGACCGTGGAGAATGTGGACATTCCTGGGCCCTTGGCCATAAGAGCCCCTGAACCTTCCTCTCCTCGCCTGGCCAGACCTGAGGCCTGAGTGGGGAGCCTGAGTGGGGAGCCGGTGTGCTTGGGCACCTGCCTATCAGTGGCTGCTCCCGAGACCACACTAGTTGGTGAGGATCTTCAACTTCAGCTGGAAGGCCCAGGACGGCACCGACCCATCGTGTGCCAGGAAAGCCCCACCAGGTGACACCAGAGACTTGGTTGTTTGAGATGTCAGCAGCTGTTGAATGAGCTGGTGTCTGTATTGGGGGTGAATGCCAAGGTCAAGAGTGGCACCAGGGTGTCCTGGGGCCTTGGTGGCTCCCTTGGTCCTGGCCTTCTCTGCCCCTCTCCTCTGGTGTCCCAGTGCTGGGTGACATTCTTGCTCTCAGGTGTGGCCAGGGCTAGGAAGGGAGTCCTTGGGGCTGGGTTGGAATCGTGGTCCTGTTCTTGCATGGACAGGCTCCTTCATTTATCTGAGCCTCACTGCTCCTCACCTGGGGGAGGCGGCCATGGCATCTGCAGATGTAGGCGACCTCAGTGGGAGCCAGGCCTGCAGTCATCTCTGGGTGTTGGTGCCTGCAGCTGCCCGCACCCTGCAAGGCTCAGGTGAGTTCCAGCGTCCCAGCCTCCCCACCCAGCCAGGTGAGCCTTCTGCAGGTGACTGGAGATGGAGACAGATGGCCCCTCCCCAGCTGCAGGCAGTGGCTGCACTCTGGCTCCCGTGGATGTTTTCCCATCCCTGAGGCCGAGAGGCTGGGCCAGGCCCGGTATCCAGGGGGTGGGGCCTCGGTACTATTCCGACTCTGGCTGTGGCTGCTGGGTGGGTGGTGGTGGGGGGGACAGGAAACCAGGGCCTTTCCGCCCGCCCAGTGTTGGGGCAGAGTCCCGCCTACCACAGGCCAGCCTGGGACGGGGAACTGGCCTCTGACTCATCCCTCCCCAGGAGCTGGGCACACACTGGGGCCTTGTCCTGGGGCCTGGAGGTCAGTCACTCTCCCCACTGCTGGGGAAGACATTCTCCCAGGTTGGGCTTGGGACCCTGGTGCCCATGGCAGGACAGCAGGGCAGTGAGGTGCCCCCTGTTCCCAGGGCTAGTGGGCAAGGTCTCTGCAGGCAGGACGGCAGTGTCCCCAGCCACACATGCGAGGCTGCGGAGCAGGCTGGGGCGTGTCTTTTACCCTCTGTACACGTCCCAGGCCAGCATTGCCTGTCGTGGGTGAGATCCCGGTTTCTACTTCATGACGCTTGCGCTGTGCCCAGCACTGGGCCACGCTGTCGGGGTCTGCCAGCTTCCTGCCTCCCGGCCAGAGGTCTGGAAGATTCCCGTTGGTTTGTCCATTTCTTACATCAGGACGACTGAGTCCTGCAAAGGTTCTGCTCCTTGCTGAAGTCCAGCTGGAAAGCCACGGCAGCGAGACCCACACCCTGGCCCCACGGTAACTTCTCCAGCAGGCTTGAGATGCCTAGGGTGTCCCCAAGGCCATCACCTGTGGACATTGGGGTGGCCTGCCCCGGAGACAGCAGAGCTCATGAGGCAGCTGATGGCTCTGCTATTGGTGGAAAGAGGAAGACCCGTGGCTTTGTGGGGGATCGTGGTGTTAGGAAAAGGAGGTGCCGGCTCAGCTTGTGGGAGCCCCAGAGAGGTCACAGTGAAGACTGCACACAGCACTGTGTTTGTGTGCCCTCGGATTTCCTGGAGAAGGCCCACTCAACTCACCGTGGTTCAGGCTGAGGCGGACGTGACCCCGGAGAGAGCACTGGAGCCTTGAGTGGCCCTGGACTGATTTGGGATACAGGGGCTGAGGCTGGACTCCATCAGACTCCCTCTAGAAGGTCATGCTGGCTAAATTCTGTGTTGGTGTACTGCCCGCATTGGAGGGTGCCCTAGGACACAGTCCTGTGGAGCTTATCTGTGGGTTTTATTAGGTATGAGATCTTGAGAGTGTGGCTCATGGTGGTGTGTAGCTCTCTGGAGACCATAAGAGGAATCTTATGCTGGATTCAGTATCAGTCAGGAATAGTCAGATGTTTCTTGAGAATACGCTTTAACCTTATCTCATGGATCCTAGCAAACCTGTAAATGAAGTATTTCCCTTTTCCCATCAACTGCCAGGAAGCTCCTGCCCCTGTATGTAGTTCACAAGTCATTTCGTCCTTCCTTCCTTCCTTCCTTCCTTCCTTCCTTCCTTCCTTCCTTCCTTCCTT